>MJUU01005010.1:253919-276341 GCA_002080025.1 Modiolus philippinarum
TTTAAGAGGAGTTGCGCTTACGAGAAGTGTGGACAGACGGACAGACGGACGGACAGACGGACGGACAGACGGACAGACAGACAGGGTGATTCCTATATACCCCCAAACTTTGTTTGCGGGGGTATGAAAATGACGTTTTATATTTGCCAATTAATTCTGAAGTCACGATGAAAAGTCCAAATAGAGAATAATATGGAATAAAAACTTCTGCACTTTATTCGTGTTTCCCATTTACTCGAATGCGCCAATAAGAAAGTTAATTTATTGTTTCAACACATTTCATGCACACTGAAAAAGTAAAGCTGAATGTTTTGTATAAGTATTCCAAAAAATGGAGACTGTTAGGTATGAGCAAAGCTCATTGTTGAAGGCCTCATGGTGACCTCAAGATGAAGAAAAATAATAAAAGCATTGTTCCATAGCTTAGTTTTACCATATATTTGTAGAGATTTTGTCTCATGTTCATTTACTCCACACCCCTTCATTGATTTTTATAATTTTGGATAAATTACTCTGGAAAATGAAAAGGTGCTTCTGCATCATCGAGAAGACGGTTGTAGTAGGATGTGGACATATAGCATACGCCATTACTTTGATAAAAACATACAACAAAAAAAAATCTGAAATAACAAATAAGAAAGAATCTGAGAACCTATTCATGAATAGAACACAACCTGTAAAGATACGACTAAGATAAAGTTCCCCTGAGAGGTGAATATCTTGTTACACATGTTTCATCCGTTATACCGTATCAATTTGATTAAATTGTATAAAAATAAATTGTTCCACGAAGTATTGGGATGCTAATTTTTTTTCATTTTCTACAATATTCAATAGCAATGGCTGCTGAGATGCCACTGGACACAACCGCAATAGAAGGGGCGTTTTGAAACACCATAATGGAAATTTATCTCGTCATTTCTTTTGAAATCCATGAACCAAATCAGAAATAATTTCAGGTTACAATTTTGCAACTTCTTTGTCTTTTCGGTTTTTGACAATTCAGTTCTGTAATGTTGTTATTACAAACATTTTCTAATACACGATATCCTTCCTCGGGATTATTATGATCGTACATATGTTGCCTCTTATTTATGTAAAATGAGAACTTGACGTGCATTGATATTGTTAAATTGTGTGGGGTAAATTTCAGGTACACATTCAGAGTTCAGTTAAGTTCCATTAAAATTGAATTTGTTTATGCAATAAGCATACATACTTGGCTTGCAGGTATTGCTGTCTTCGAAATGGGTGTTTTTACATATACATTTCAGATTTCCACCATCATCCATACATTCGGCTTGGGCATCTGCACATACATCACTAGCAGCAGTGCATGCTGCATTCAGACTAATCTCTAAAATTACAAAGGGATATGTACATTACTTCAAAGGTCATGTTAATTGTGAAAGGTACATTTTTATCTGCTCAGAAACTTTTTTCAATATATGTTGTAGGAGTACAATACCTGTTGGTAAAAAAAATTACACCTATGAATTACTCAAACTTCCAAATAGGTTACACGATAGAAACTAGTAGACCGGCAAGGTCATAGGCAATGGACTATAATATGAATTCTGATCAGATGTTGTACATAATCTCCTTTTATCCTATAATTTTTAGCATGTCAATATCTCAAAGTTTCGATCTGGTTTATAGTATTCCTAGGCTTCCTTCATGTCAATTTTGTATGAAATTTGTCTGATCATCAGAAGAGATATATGAAAAATAGTTGGTCTGTAATACTTTACATCAGACAGTGAACATGCTTGCAGACCTTATTATTCCGACAATCAATATAAATGCATCATATCTGAGCTTAGTTCTTCATATATTTGATTCCCTAGTTTCCTACGTCCTTTACAATGTTTCTAATTTTGTTTTTGTAATTGATGTATCCAAAACTGTCAAATAATCAACGAAATTAATGAGGTGAATGATATTTGTTATGTGCAGATAACTAAATACAGAGGTTTCTGTGAATTTATTTTTCTCCATATGCGCAGAATGACAATATAATATTAATGTTAAAAAATGGATAACAGGAAACACCTACAATGGCTGAAAATTATAATTACATGCAACCATTTGCAAGGTAACTACACAAGAAAAACACGTATAAGACAAAAGACAAACGTAGACAACGATAGGAACTCGGGACAGCCGGACTTGGTACCGGCACTAGCAAAAGCCAGCGGTAGGGTTAAACCGGTTTATGGGTACCCAAACCTCCCCTTTATCTGTCCCGTTTTCCTATAGTATAAAAACAAACGAATAAAACCCAATACAGGTAGACTACTAACTCCATGACCACAATCTTGAAAGGAGAGAAAAAGACAATACGTAATTTTGAAAAATGGGTCAAGGGGTGCTCGCCGCTAAACTGCCGGCTAGCTCAATGAGCCTAGTCTGCTGGTAGAACACTGTCGCACTACGGAAGAAAAATCAAACTCAAAAGCTCCTTTTCGCAGCTGATATAAAGGTGTGTTCTGAATTCTACAAGGATATTTAGGTGCATTACATTGTTACCAATTATAGAAAGGTTGTACATAAAGTGCGCAATTATTGGTTCCAAATCCGTTTCTCTATACATAATTTACAATTCTGAAGATAAGAAGGCCACTTCTAACTGAATGAATGCTTTGCATGTTTACAATTCTATAATTGTCCGAAAGTACAAAGACAAGTTTAAATATAAGTCTTGTATAAGTAAAATAAAGATTTTTATGTTTCTGTTTTACAGGTGATTAAATATATTTATCATATATTTAGTTAGTATTACATAAAGTTTGAATATATGATAAAGAGAGTGATGTCTTTTCTATACCACCATTGATGACGTCAACCCCGTATAACATACCCCGTATCGCATGGCAAAAGCCGTATCGCATACCCCGTATCACACTTCTATTTTTTTCAATTTGAATTTTTTATTTTTAAAAATTGAGGGGTTAAAAAAAATTTTTAGGGGTAAAAAAAATTTTTGGGGGTAAAAAATTTTTGGGGAGGGTAACAAAATTTTGTTTTGGAATGAAATTTTTTTGTGAGGATAAGTTAAAAGAAATTTAGCAAACCTTTTTGCTCACATTTTATTTTATTTTTATTTTAGATTTTATTCAAACCACCTCCAGTCCTTTCCGCCCATTTTGAAATTTTCTTCTTCACAAAGTACATGCATTTTCTCTTGCTAATTTCAATTTTGGACAGTATTTTTGGGATTAAGTAGTCCTCTGTATAAATATATGATAAATTGTATAATACATGGCAAATTTCGTATCACATGCCGTATCATCCCTCGGGCTGATATTGGTAACACGGGATGATACCGCATGTGATACAGATTTTGCCATATATTATTCCCTATGTAAATTGTCATTTTTATGTGTTTTTTAATTTGTACATTTTGTGTTTTTTACCTTTTAATCGTGGCCAACTATACCATTTTATTTTGTTCCATAGTTAATTTGTGGCCATCGCACAACATATTTATATTTTTAAATGGTAATGTTAGTTTGGAGTTAATACACATCTATTATTAAAAAAGAATGTCATTTCTTGGTTTCTATTTTTTCCTTAAAGCATAATTTCTGGTTGTGTAGATAAAAATTAAGCACTGAATTGACATTTCGAAAATCTGGACGACACTTCACCATCGTTAATCATTAGGTTTTAAGACCGTCAACATAATTACACTTAAAATTTAGAATTCCGGCCATTCTTTCTTAAATGAGAGAGTGAAATACGTAAGTTTAAAACGGAATTTTTGAATCGTGTTCACTCCGGTTAAAGATTTATTTTGATACGGAAAAAATCAATACATCAATTCATTGAGAGGGAATCATTAATACGGGACTTTCAAGAAAGGAACTCTCGTATAATTGAAGGCGGAAAAGATCGCCTCAAATACCAATGAGACGGAGTGACTGGATTCTTGACATATTGAAATAAATATATACCACATAAAAAACAAAATATTTATGAAATTAAAGTGCATACTTATAATTGTTCCTACATAACAATGTAGTGTTCGTGTGTTTTGTGTGCATGTGGTGTCTTTGGTCCTCCTTCTTCTGGTGTTCTTGCTTTTGCCTCGTCTCTGGACTTTGATTTATTAATCTTGTGCTTTATACATTGCTTTGTTCCTTAATCGGTATTCCAATGTCGTTGTTTTTTAACTAAATTTCAATTCACGAAGAACAATTAATCTGAAGCGATACAACATATTGAATATAAATCCCCTTAGCTCAACAGTGTAAATTAATATGTGATTCCCTCTCAATGTTTTGAGTTATTGCTTTTAGTAGTATAGAATCAGAACTGGAATCCGGGTTGAACACGACCCAGAGTCAGTATTAACGAACACTGTTGAGCTAAGGGCGATTCAATCGATTTGTAGCGCTTCAGATTAATTTTTTCGTCAAATAAAATTAAAATTTAGTTAAAAATTGTTATATAGGAAGAATTATAAATTTACCTTAATTGCATAAATAGCTAATATAAAATAAATTAACAGTAACTTCGGTATTTTGTTATTTATTACCACTGGGCCGATGCCTCTGCTGGTGGACTGTTAGTCCCCGAGGGTATTCACCAACCCAGTAGTCAGTACTTCGGTGCTGACCCTAAGACAGACTTTCTTGAAACTTACAATATCTATATTTTAGAAAGTCTTGTTTAAAACTAAGGAGTATCTCCCTCTTGCACAGCTTTGTCCTTAGCTGAATTTTGGCTTTCCTATTTAGGTCCTTTTGGTTATTTGTTCTCTATTAGCTTTTACAAGTTTTCGGTCAACAGACTTCCAAATGTTTTGGTTTGATCTGTACTGATGAGACATGAGTTGTCGAAATGCGCATATGCAGAAAATAAATTAACAGTAACTTCGGTATTTTGTTAGTTATTAATGGTAACCAGTTAAGAGCAGAAAGAAAGTTCAAAAATGACTTTCAAAAACACCTCATGTGAACACTTAATTCATAATTAGCATCTAAATTTATGTAAATTCTAACACTTATGGCTTAGCTCCTCATCTTTTTTTTGTCCCTAGCTATATTTGATATTAATGATTATTCGGATTTCCTCTGGTTTCATGCATTTTAAAGGTTTTTTTTAATTGTGGATTTCCTATGTTTGGGTTCTATTGCTGCTAATGAGGAATTAATTTCCGAAATGACCAAACACAGCTCATTAAAATTAATTGCAGTTGTAGTTAACATATGTGTTTTGTCTCATGTTCATTTACTCCATATCCTTTCGTAAAATATTTCAAATGGATTTTTTTATCTAAACATTGTTAATTTTGTTAAAATGAGAATTAGTAACAGTGATCTGGCAATTTAAATTAGTAGGTACAAAAAGCATTCGAAGACAAAATTTATCAACTTTGTAAAGTAAGTGAGAACCGAACCGTCAATCCAAAAGCGAACAATCCCAGGACAATGGCAATTGCAAATTAAGGATGAGTTACATTTTATATGTATATGTACACATTTATCTAAAACTCGTAAAGATTTTTTTCAATGATCTATCTAATATTGTCTCAAGTTTTTTACAATAGTCTGAAGAATGATTATGGTATTAATACATTTTGCACTGAATGTGTTATTATTAAATTATATAGCATAGAAATGAGAAATGCGAAATGCATGTATGATATATTGTATATATTTTCAGCCGCCTCAGTCGTAACTATACTATTACTTTGGAATATGTATTTGTCTTTAAATGTTGAGCATTGTATTGTTTACATTGATCACAATCCTCGTTGGGATAATTGTTAATTGGTAATTGTTCTCTATCAGTTTTTAAACTTCTTTGAGTTAATGGTCTTCCAAACTTTTAGATTTTATCTGCACTAAAGAAAACTAAGGAGTATCTCCCTCTTGCAAAGCTCTGTCCTTAGCTGATTTTGGCTTTACATTTAGATCATATTGGTTAATTGTTCTCTATCAGTTTTTAAACTTCTTTGAGTTAATGGTCTTCCAAACTTTTAGATTTTATCTGCACTGAAGAGACATAAGTTGTCGAAATGTGCATATGCAGAATTCAAATTCACAGTAACTTCGGTATTTAGTTATTTGTTACCACTGGGTCGATGCCACTGCTGGTGGACTGTTAGTCCCCGAGGATATTCACCAGCCCAGTAGTCAGTACTTCGGTGCTGACCCGAAAACCGATTCTATTTGGAACCTTGCAATATCTAATTTTTTGTAAATTGTTGAAAACTAAAGAGTATCTACCTCTTGCAAAGCTCTGTCCTTAGCTGATTTTGGCTTTACATTTAGTTCATATTGGTTAATTGTTCTCTATCAGTTTTTAAACTTCTTTGAGTTAACGGTCTTCCAAACTTTTAGATTTTATCTGCACTGAAGAGACATAAGTTGTCGAAATGCGCATATGCAGAAATTATATTCACAGTTACTTCGGTATTTAGTTATTTGTTACCACTGGGTCGATGCCACTGCTGGTGGACTGTTAGTCCCCGAGGGTATTCACCAGCCCAGTAGTCAGTACTTCGGTGCTGACCCGAAAACCGATTCTATTTGGAACCTTACATTATCTAAATTTTTGTTAATTGTTGAAATCTAAGGAGTATCTCCCTCTTGCAAAGCTCTGTCCTTAGCTGATTTTGGCTTTACATTTAGATCATATTGGTTAATTGTTCTCTATCAGTTTTTAAACTTCTATGAGTTAATGGTCTTCCAAACTTTTAGATTTTATCTGCACTGAAGAGACATAAGTTGTCGAAATGCGCATATGCAGAAATCAAATTCACAGTAACTTCGGTATTTAGTTATTTGTCAATAAATATTTGAAGTTTGATATACTTCAATCTTTGCTTTATCATTTGTAGCTTAATTACGTACTCAAAAAAAAAAAAAATATTGTTCGAATTCAATGAGTAAAGCGGTACAAAAAGATAGTTATCTGCTTCAATTGTATGAAATCAAACTTATAATTTTCAAAAATTTCAGGTATAGGATAAATTAACATCATGAAATAATTATATTTGTGGACAAAATGTAATTATTTCAGGATGTTAATTTATCCTTTTCCAGTATTTTTTCTTTCTTCGCATTTTAGCATTCCAAAATAGTTTCAAATTATTTGGAGTTACGGCACTTTGCTTACTAAGAAAGATCTACAACGACGAAAATTCAAGAAAAATGCAAAAAAACAAATAAAAGTTCAAATTACCGTGCACCTACCCAAATTTATCAATCTTTTTGAAAACTTGCAGTTGAAAAAAAGCCTAATTAAATACGACGCTTTACTTGCGTCTCCATGCCCACTGTAATCATTATGTATTTGTAAAATCAAAATTAATAAATCATCAAAATTTGCTAACAAACTTTTTCGTTGGAGTACCTTACTTGGCACACAATCTGTATAACCATGAGTAAGATCACGTGCTCCTGAGAATGAAAATCTTCCGTGACAAATGTTTCCTGTTATTCCGTGCCAATTTGATTATAATTGCTTATCGAATAAAAATAAATTGTTTCACTAAGTATTTGAATGCTCATTTCTTTTCAGTTTCAACGACATTTCAATAGCATTGTTGTTGAGTTGCTACTGAACACCACCATAATGGAAAAAGGAGGTGGGGTGACACACCTTCAAAGACATTTATTCCGCCATTTTCTTTGAAATGCCTGAACCAAACCCGAACCATTTCAGTTTACAATTGTCCCGTGTTTTGGACCAACTATGTCTTTTCGGCTTTTGATAATTCTGTTCGGTAGTTTTATTATTACAAAAATTTCTACAAATGATACAGGGTGCCCTCTTAAGGCATATTTATGCGCGCACACATGTTAATTAGTATTTGTATATAATGAGAACTTGACGTACATTGATGCTGTTCAATTGTGTAAGATAAACTTCATGTACACATTTAATGATAAGTCAAGTTCCACTAGAATTAAAATTTTTTAGGCAATAAGCATACATACTTGGCTTGCATGTATTGCTGTCTTCGAAATGGGTGTTTTTACATTTACATTTGAGAGTTCCGCCATCATCCATACACTCGGCTTGGGCATCTGCACATACATCACTAGCCGCAGTGCATGCTGCATTTAGACTTATCTCTAAAATTACAAAGGGATATGTACAATACTTCAAAGGTCATGTTAATTGTGAAAGGTACATTATTATCTGCTCAGAGATGTGAATGAA
Organism: Modiolus philippinarum; assembly: GCA_002080025.1. NCBI lineage: Eukaryota > Metazoa > Mollusca > Bivalvia > Mytilida > Modiolidae > Modiolus > Modiolus philippinarum. The sequence continues at coordinate 262,098 of MJUU01005010.1, forward strand.
AGAAAATTGGAAGCGAATAGAAATACAGATAAGTGAACATGTAAACAAATTAAGAAAGAAGTGTTGGAACCAAACCCTAGAGATGTAGAAATAATGAGGTTATTATGTTATGTTCTGCTGAAGTGAAATATCCAGGTAAATCCTGCAATTTGATTGGTTACCTTGACAGGGGATATGAGACCGTATCCCCTTGGTAGCAAAGTCACAATTTTTAAACGCTTTTAATCGAAAAATTATAACACTTCTAGCAGAATATAAAAGTTATTCGGGTTTCACAGGGGATGCGGGTTCATATTCCTGTCTGTGTCCTATATCCCCTTCGACTAACGGTTCAGGGGATATAAAACGCAGACAGGGAATATGCACCCGTATCCCCTGTGAAGATTCCCGAATAACATATAATATTCAGCCATTATACCCGATTGCTAATATTATCAAACGTTGCTAGGAATGGGTAGGGCAAATGAGAACGGAACCGTCAGTCCTAAACGAACAATACAAGGAAAATGGTAACATTGGAAAACAAAGAAATATAGAAATAACATGAGCACGAAATAAGACATTCGTACAATAATGTCATATGCTGAAACTTTAGTATTTAGTTATTGATGTAAAGTGTAGAATAAACACATTTGAAATCAAGATTCATGAGATGAATTTATATTTCTGATTGCATATTATAGTATCCAATACTTGCAGACCTTATATGAATATCTCTTTTGTTATTTAAGACACTTTATTCTTGTTAATGACTTATGTCTTGCACTGTCCTATTTTCTTAAATTAATGACCTCTATTCATTGACCCGCGAACTGTTTATTACCTCGAATTCATTACTGCTACATACGTTGTCATGTATATGAAATGATGAATCTACCGAGACAATATAAATGCTGAACCTTTGGTATGTTTACTCTGTGAATGTATATTTCTGTATATAATATACTTTATTCTCTGCATCGTAAGTTGAAAAAAAGATTTCAATTTAAATCGGATAAAGAAATTATTTCATAATTTTAATCATAACCTGTTAAGAACACAAAGAAAGTTCAAAAAGTTTGAATTGGGGTTTTGTTGTAAAAACTGACACAGAGAGGAAATTTATTTCAGATTAAAAAAAAATTACTAACAGTAATCTGGCAATTTAAATTGGTAGATACAAAAATTTAGCGTTCGAAGACAGAATATTTCAACATTGTAAATTGGAAATTGAGGATGAATTACATTTTATATGTATATGTACATAGTTATCTGAAACTCGTAAAGATGGGATATTTCAATAATTATAAGGATATCTTCAATTCTCAAAGGGATATTTTTACTTCAGGCTTACTGGGATATGGAAACAAGCCTCATTAATATGGTATAATATTAGCCCTTTCACTGATTATAACCCTAACCCTTTTCCTGGATATAACCTCAACCGTTTTCAAACACTTTCCCTGAATATAACCCTAAACCCGCAAAATTGTAAGGGAGAACTGTCTGAAGATTCTGCTTGATTGCACGCACAATTTAAAGGGAGTACTGTCTGAAGATTCTGTGCAGTTATGGGCACAATTTTATGTGAGTGCTTGGAGATTATGTGCAATTCTGTACACAATTTTCAGGGAGTGTTTCAAGATTCTGCGCAATTCCGCGCACAGTTTTATGGAAGTGCGTGGAGATTATGTGCAATTCCGCGCACAATTTTAAGGAAGTGTTTTAAGATTCTGCGCAATTCCGCACACAATTTTTAGAGAGAGTTTTGAGATTCTGTGCAATTCTGCGCACAATATTTAGAGAATGTCTGAAGATCCTGAGCAATTGTGCGTAATTTTTAAGGAAGTGTTTGAAGATTCTCTGCAATTCCGCGCACAGTTTTTTGGAAGTGCCTGGAGATTATGCGCAATTCCGCGCACAATTTTAAGGAAGTGTTTTAAGATTCTGCGCAATTTCGTGCACAATTTTTAGAGAGAGTTTTGGGATTCTGCTTGATTCTGCATACAATTTTTAGAGAGTGTCTGAAGATTTTGGGCAGTTTTGCATAATTTTTAGGAAGTGATAGAAGATTCTGCGCAATTCTGTGCACAATTTTTTAGAAATGTTTGGAGATTATACGCAATTCCATGCACATTGTTAAGGGAGTGTTTTAAGATTCTGCACAATTCTGCGCACAATTTTTAGAGAGAGTTTTGAGATTCTGCGCAATTCTGTATAATTTTTAAGGAGGTGTTTGAAGATTCTGCACAATTTTGTACACAATTTTATGGAAATGTTTGGAGATTTCAAAAATGTTTTGTAAAAATATTTCATGTATTTCGTGATCTGTTACATGAAGGATGAACCAATAAATCATCAAAATTTGCTAACATACTTTTTCGTTGGAGTACCTTACTTTGCACACAATCTGTATAACCATGAGTAAGATCACGTGCTCCTGAGAATGAAAATCGTCCGTGACAAATGTTTACTGTTATTCCGTGTCAATTTGATTACAATTGCTTATCGAATAAAAATAAATTGTTTCACTAAGTATTTGGATGTTCATTTCTTTTCAGTTTGAACGACATTTCAATAGCATGGTTGTTGAGTTGCTACTGGACACCACCGCAATGGAAAAGGGGGGGGCACATCATTACAGAGATTTATTCCGCCATTTTCTTTGAAATGCCTGAACCAAACCCGAACCATTTCAGTTTACAATTGTCCCGTGTTTTGGACCAACTTTGTCTTTTCGGCTTTTGATAATTCTGTTCGGTAGTTTTATTATTAAGAAAATTTCTACCAATGATACAGGGTGCCCTCTTAAGGCATATTTATGCGCGCACACATGTTAATTAGTATTTGTATATAATGAGAACTTGACGTACATTGATGCTGTTAAATTGTGTAAGATAAACTTCATGTACACATTTAATGATCACTTAAGTTCCATTAAGATTGAAATTTTTTATTCAATAATAAGCATACATACTTGGCTTGCAGGTATTGCTGTCTTCGAAATGGGTGTTTTTACATTTACATTTGAGAATTCCGCCATCATCCATACATTCGGCTTGGGCATCTGCACATACATCACTAGCAGCAGTGCATGCTGCATTTAGACTAATCTCTAAAATTACAAAGGGATATGTACAATACCTCGAAGGTCATGTTAATTGTGAAAGGTACATTATTATCTGCCTAGAGATGTAAATAAAAGAAAATTGGAAGCGAATAGAAATGCAGATAAGTGAACATGTAAACAAAAAAAAAAAAAGAAAGAAGTGTTGGAACGACAACCCCAGAGATGTAGAAATAATGAGGTTATTATGTTAAATTCAGGCATTATACCCGATTGCTAATAATATCAAACGTTGCTAGGAATATGTAGAGCAAATGAGAACGGAACCGTCAGTCTTAAACGAACAATACAAAAATGATGGTAACATCGGAAAAACAAAGAAGTATAGAAATAACATGAGCACGAAATAAGACATTCGTACAATAATGTCATATGCAGAAAGTTTAGTATTTAGTTAATGATGTAAAGTGTAGAATAAACACATTTGGAGTCAAGATCATGAGATTTATATTTCTGATTGCATATTATAGTATCCAATACTTGCAGACCTTATATGAATATTCTTTTGTTATTTAAGACACTTCACCTATTTCGTTTTATGGACTTCCAAATATTTGATTTTATCTGCACTGAAGAGACATAAGTTGTCGAAATGCGCATACACAGAACCGGTATTTTGTTATTCATTCTTGTTAATGACTTATGTTTTGCACTGTAATATTTTCTTATTTTACGAAATGATATGGAGTAAATGAACATGAGACCATCGCTAACTGCAATAATTTTAATGAGCTGTATGGCCATTTCGGCAATTTATTCCTCATCATTCTCAAATTATTGACCTCTATTCATTGACCAGCGAAATGTTTATTACCTCGAATTCATAACTGCTACATAAGTTGTCGAGATAGTCATATGCAGAAAGTAAATTTACAGTAAGTTCGATATTTTGTAATTCTATCTCACAAATTTTATATGCATAGTCATTCATATGACGTTAAATTAGCTCTGGCCTTCAATTTTGTTTCAACTAAATATTACATGAAGATTAAATAACTAAATACCGAAGTTACGGTGAATTTAATTTCCGCATATGCGCATTTCGACAACCTGTCTCTTCATTGCAGATAGAATCTAAACGTTTGGAAGACCGTAAACCCAAAGATGTTTAAAAACTGATAGAGTACAAAAACCAATATGATCTAAATGTAAAGCCAAAAATCAGCTAAGGACAGAGCTTTGCGTGAGGGAGATACTCCTTAGATTTCAACAAAATCAACAAAAAATTAGAGATTAAAACGATCGTCATTTTTTACCATTCGAAGGATAAAACAATCTATCTTCTGTAGCAATAAGTGGACTGAAGCCTGATACGTTCAGTCGATAGGAGTGGTAGCTGACGATAAGTCGATAAGAAATTATTACAATGAATTAAAATCTATAACTTCGATTCTTTTAACATAATCAATCGATGTTAATATTTATCAAATAGTTCATGGCAATGATCGAGGGACATATGGCAGTTTATGTAACGAGCATTCACCCCAAAAATAGTAAATGGACCGAAGCGAAGCTGAGGTCCATATATTATTTTTGGGGTGACCACAAGGTCCATAAACTGGCATTTGGCCCGAATTGTCCTGAACTATTTGATACTTTATACTTTACTGCAGAAATGTATACCAGTTTCATTCTTTTTGCCTTCTATTATTTCACCAAAAAATTCAAGATTAAAATATAATCTTAAAATGGATTAAAAAAATTATTTGTGATAATTCATTCAAAATGCTACATATAGTTTAAAAGACTGTACACTTTATTTTTGTTTGATAATTAAAATCCAGCACCTTAACACTGTAATCTGAAATAGCTCATTACAAAGATAATTATATTTTAGTTCATATCACTTTTGTTACAAATAATTCAATTGGTTCAATTACTATGACATGGTGTACTTTATTTCAACATACAGTCCAAAAAATACTCTAAGCGGGCTGTATCGCTTGTGCGGGTTGTATTGAGATCCGATACAGCCCGCTGAGGAAATACAGCCCGGCGGTGACGTCAGCAGAACAATTACATATATTTATCTTAAAAATCACACAATTTATTGTTTTTTCATCCTGCCAACCGAGAAAGATAAGAAAAAAAAAGAATTAATTTCACATTGTTTTGAATATAAATTAGTTTCAGAAATTCAGAAATTAGTAACCTCACATTTCATGTCTATGTTTTTCGATTTCAGTTTTACTTTTTTTGCCGACAATTAAAAACAGAGGAAAACATTAACCTTAAACATTTCACTGGTTGTTCAATGAAATAAAGGTAATAGAAACTTGTGTATCGGACTGCATCAGATTTGATACGGACCTGTACCTTGTTACAGCCCTTGCCTTCGGCTCGGGCTGTAACAAGGTACACGGTCCGTATCGCGGTCCTTAGGCAGTCTGTAAATCCGGATGCAGCCCTCTACACAAGTTACTATTATATAAATATGGACTTGCTCCCGGTCCATATACTGTTATATGGACCGACAGTGTTAACAAAGCCAAATCAGACAAATATAACGGTAAAGTATAATATATTGTATCAGACACAAAATAAATTTATATGAAAACTTTTCTGCACCGAGAAAAACAATTTATCAACCAATTAATGCATGTCGCCTTAAAACTACACATAAATGGACGTTGCTATTTTAATGGCTGGATGTCAACTTTTATTTTATGGCAAGTTGCTATTTTAATGGCTAGATGTCAACTTTTATTTTTATGACATATATATTTGTATATTTGTATATAATACCGAAGTTACTGTAAATTTCTGCATATGACCGTCTCGACAACTTATGTAGCAGTAATGTATGGATGTGTTTACATAAAATAAATAATATGAAATCTCCCTGATTCTCTTATCTATTGAAAAACAAATTTAAAAATGTTTTCCTCCAATTTCAATTGGTTATCACCTTTTGTTAATAAGTTTACATCGATGGCAAAAATCATCTGGCAAAAAAAAAAAGTTAAATTGTTAAAAAGTTTTCTACCTATTGTATTTTCTTTATTACGTAGAAGAAAGAAATGATAGGTGGCTTCACTGGGAAAACCACAGTTGCAAGCAACTGAGGGGACAATATTTAACCCTGTACAAGTCAAAATTTTCGTACGAAGTACTTTGATTAAATTACTAAGTGTAAAAGACACTTTAACTATTCCAAATTTTACACCGGCGTTTTTCCAGATATTGACAGAAAATATAAATAAAAATGTGAAAAATAAATTATAGTTTGGCTTAATTTCCTGCCGATACCCATTTTTTTTTCTTTCTTTATAGTCCTGACAGAGCTATAGTTTTGTTCACTTGGCGTTAAACAAAATTTTGTAAGTGTATTGTTTATAAAATCGATGTACGGATACTGACAAAATTATTTTTCCCTTCTCAAGTTACATCTGTAAACAACAGCATCCAACATGTAGCTCTCGATATTTTGTATAAACATTTGTAGTCTTGTTTTTGTAAATAGGTTTTGTTTGATTGTTTTTACTTTTTTTATTGTGTTTGGAAGAAGAGAAGGACAGGTCTCGAAATGTCAACGCTATTTTATTTGTGCCATTCATTTTGTTTATTATGTTGTCTATATATATATAATTCAGTTGATATTTCGACAACTATCCGTGTCTTTATCAAAACACAATAAAATAAAAATTAAATCAGGAAATTCATTGCGACAACGAATGACCGTTCATTTTCGCATGATCGGTCTCATACGATCATTAAAAAAAGTTCTTTCTTCAATAGATATCAGTCCCTTGTAGTAAAATTTAAAGTTTCGGTCCGAACTTTGATTCAAGATTCTTCCTTTTACTTAATACTTGGGATTACCATTTCTTTTAACTGTCTACGACCTTTCAAGGGCAATTGATGTTGAGTTGCTATCGGATGATATAGTGCTTTTTGTCCGAAATTTGCCTTTTGTCCGATTTTGCTTTCCGTCCGAAAGCTTTGAGTTTAGTCCGACGCTTTTTGTTCGATTTGTTTTTTTGTCCGATTTTCCCTTTCGTTCGAAAATTTTGCTTTTTTGTCCGATTTTTTTTTTGCGTTTAGTCCGTCGCTATTTGTCCGATTTGCTTTTCGAAAAATCTTGCTTTATGTCCAAAATTTTGGCATTTAGTCTGTCGCTTTTTGTCCGACAATTTTGCTGTTTGTCCAGTATTTTTGCGTTAAGTCCTTTGTTTTATGCAACTGAGACTGACAATTTTGCCTTTTGTCCGATTAATACACACAGCAGGTTCAATAATTACAAAACTATTGAGAAAATGTATGAGGCTATTTAATTACACGGTGTGGGGGAAAAGTCATACTCGTTGTGTGTCATTTGAGCAATGAATTTTGCATTTACTAAAATCTCATTCATCTTCCCAAATCAAATATAGAGGGATAAGTATTAGTGTGATGCTGATGATGCTGCATCTGTGGTATATTAGATAAAGGTAATCGTTAGAGTGGGGATTAATTGATGATATACGTTGTTCATTAGCAGAAATGGAATTTACAATTTTGTCTGTAAAACGGAAACTAAAATAAAGAGTTTTGGCTATTGTTTTATGTTTTTTTTAAGTGGTCCATGTATGAACCTGAACTCTTAGGAACAAAAGAATAAACTAACTTCATCTTCCCCCGGCCTAGTTGGAAATAGATTAGCAGCAACAGCATGCACCTAATAAATATAATTGGTGTCAAGTTTACTTAAAATCCCTTTATTCTCTACAAGATCTGGTATACATCCCTATAGTGCCCAATGTTAAAATAAGTTCCCTGTTCGCGGCTATGTTGCATGACGGATCTGCGCCAAAGTAATAAAACTTTGCCAGAAATTACGTCATTGAATAGAAATTTCAAAGGTTCTGCGGAACCTGGTGTCTTGACTTCTCACTGCACTGTCTTTATAATTGACTTATATTAAGATAATACTAGAATTCCAAGAAATTACTGGTCTGTGAGACTTTCGGAAAATTTACAAAAACTTTCCCTATTTTCAAATGCAGTAATAAAAATGTAATCTCTGAAATGTATTTCAATCACGATATCATGTAAAATAAGTAAGTGATGTGTAAACCAGAGGCTCCCAGGAGCCTGTATCGCTCACATGGCTTTTTATACAGTTGATCTTCAGTCTCCCAAACTTTGGTAGCTAGAAAACCACCAATATCTTGAACTGTATAAAAAGTCTGATCATGTTTTACTATATTTCTTTGTTGGGCTTTTTTGACAACAAAGTTCTTGATAAGGACCACTTTCGACACCAGTTTTGAAGTCAAGATATCATTTTGTAAATGGTGGTTAACGAACAATTTTCAACATCCGTTTTGAAGTTGCGACATCAATACCTATTTGGAAACAAAATTTCATTGAAATCGGACAATGTTGAATTTTCCCGCCTTTTTTGCGGCCATTTTGAAAATGGCGGTCAACGAATAATTTTCAACACTCCTTCAGAAGTCGCAACATCAATATCTATTTAAAAACCAAACTCCATTGAAATCGTACAATGTTGAATTTTCCCGCCTTTTTTGGCAGCCATTTTGAAAATGGCGGTCAACAAATAGTTTTCAACACTGCTTTTGAAGTTGCAACATCAATATCTATTTGGAAACCAAATTTTATTGAAATCGGACAATGTTGAATTTTCCCGCCTTTTTTTGCGGCCATTTTGAGGGCATCATCAACTCAGTAGCTTACATTACTTAAGCATGAAATTGAGAAACAACAAGACCATACTGGCTGGGGCGTCGCCCAGTATAAAAAGGCCCCAACCTGATGATATTATGGACACTGTATCATCTTGTAAGGCAGGTGTCCAACCAAACCATTTCATACGTAGCATCAAATGACCCACGTTTCCAGTATAAAAATTCTGACCTAGAGCCAAAAGTTCATTTATGCTCCGTTCAATTACAGGACATCTTTAATTATAATGATGATGAACAACATTGTACAATCTCAAAATGTAAGATTAAAAACTGTAAAACATGTGCAATTTTGATAACAGATACGTTCTTTACTAGTAATTTGACAAATAAGACGTATAATACTAGAAGCTATGACGATCTTAATTGTGCTTCTAAAAATCTTGTCTACGGTATAGAATGTAATTTATGTGGCCTTATTTATGTCGGAGAAACTAAAGGGGGACTGAACGAACGAATGAACGGACATAGATCGGGAATCAACCCGATGAAATTTCCAACCATTTACCAACATTTCAATCAACCCGATCATTCTATTCTCTCCATGAAAGTACGTATTCTAGAAAAAATTTACCTTCCTACAAACAATCCAAACCTAAGTACATCTCTTCGTAGACAAAGAGAAGAATACTGGATACGCAAATTAGGAACGGCAATACCATATGGTTGTAACGACAAAGGTAATCTATCCAGCCCGAAATGCAATGATATAAATGTGATGCGCGCATTTTGATAACAATCCTACACGAAAACGAAGCCATGGCCATCGCCATTATACATCACCAACACTTCATGATGTAACTATACAAGGCCTTCTTTTTTTCGTTAGTAAACCTTTAGGATTGCATCACATTCGTACAAAACTTTATTCTTTACCACTTACTTAATTGAATTCTCTGTATAAAACTACTTTAGAAAATACCTGCACTGATCAATCCTCATCTTTATACATTTTAGACGCTGTTATACTTGATATTGGTCAACATAGGTTATTCAACCCTGTTAAAGAACGCGCCAATGAAGAAGAATGCCGTTCATTTTTAACCATCAAATTTGCTAATAAGGGTTTGGATGCTATTAACCTAGCCAATATCTTGCATCACAAAAATGTAAAAAACAAAATACCCCCATATTTTAAAGACACATTGATCAGTCCCGATCATTTCGTACACCTATACTTCACCAATCGCGTCTAAAATTTTCAACCATAAACGTGTATTGCAAAACCTTACCACCGACGACTTCAAGTCTAAACCACCCGATTGTTCATGTTCTGATTCACCATACAGATATAGTCCCTGTGGTCACGTCGTAACGGGTGATTTGAGTATCATTGAAAACAAGTCTCTCCGTGATGTCCTTGCAAAAGGGCCTAAATTCCGTGAACCACGTTCCATCAACTGGGAACAAAATTTCAAACTTCTTATGAATGCTGTAGAGGACTACGCCAGAAAATGGATTATGCGTGAACAAAATGAAGACCTTGATTCCCTTTCGGAGTGGATTAAGGCTGTGAGGTCGATGATTCTTAAACGAATCAATCAGCTACGAGGGCCAATGAGAACTAAAGCATCATCAATTTTCAAAAATGCTGATGTGGCCAGTTACTTGTCCTCCATTCATGACAAATGTGTCGTCGTTCCTGCCGATAAGGCCCCAAATAATATCATTTTTATTTGCAAAAATCATTATATAAATTGTTTAAAGAAAGAACTTGGCATTGATAATTCCAACGGCATTCCAACTTACGCAGCTACTACTCTGTCAAGGGAGGAGATATTAGAAAACCATAAATCTGTTTTGCTTTCCTTCGGGATTTCCACCAAGGATGAAGAAACAGATCTCCCCTCTTTGTACTGGGTACCTAAATTACATAAATGCCCATACAAAGAACGATACATCGCTGGAGCTGCCAAATGCTCTACAAAACCTATATCTAAATTGCTAACCTCCATCTTGACAGCTGTTAAAGAGGGCCTTCAAAAAACTGTGATACTTGCTTTTCAAGAAGCGGTGTAAATGAAATGTGGATTTTGAAAAACTCCAAAGATCTACTTGACATCTTAAACTCTAGATCATTATCACACTGTAACAGCATTAAAACGTTAGACTTCTCCACACTTTACACTACTATTCCTCATGAACAACTAAAATTTCGGCTGAAAGGTTTAATTCATAGATGTTTCTCACGTAAGAACGGTGAACGAAGATATAGGTACAATGTTGTAGGTAGAGAACAAGCCTACTTTGTGAAAAATGACTCCGAATCGGAGAAAAAATATACAGAGGAAGAAGTGATTAAAATGTTAAAGTTTCTGATCGACAATATATTTGTCCAGTTTGGAGGACTTGTTTTTCAACAGACTATCGGAATTCCTATGGACACAAACTGTGCGCCTCTCCTGGCCGATCTGTTTCTTCACTCTTATGAAGCTGAATTCATCGAAGGGCTTCTTCAAAATAAAGATAAAAAACTGGCACAATCCTTTAATTTTAGCTTCCGTTATATAGATGATATTTTGTCGCTAAACAACCCTCGCTTTGGTGATTTTCTTCATTTGATCTATCCAAAAGAGCTCGAAATTAAAGATACCACAGAAACTTCTACATCAGCTTTGTTCCTTGACCTTCACCTTGAAATTGACAACAGAGTGAGATTTCAAACTAAGCTGTACGACAAACGCGATGACTTCACCTTTCCAATAGTAAACTTCCCTTTTCTTTGTAGCAACATCCCAACAGCGCCGGCATATGGAGTTTACATCTCCCAGCTCATTCGCTATTCAAGAGCCTGTGTTCGATACAGTGACTTCCTTGATAGAGCCCGGTTGCTCACAAATAGGCTACTTCAACAAGGGTATGTTATACAAAACTTGAAGTCATCCCTCCAGAAGTTTTACGGTCGACATCACCATCTTGTGGACCGCTATGGGATATCTGTTTCCCACATGACAACAAATCTTTCTCTTTAAAGCTTAATTGTTGTTTCCTCTACCGGATTTGACTTTACTACCGGATTTGACATGTTCAACACGGCGGGTGTCTTATAAGAAGCAGGAGATGCTAACTCTTCCGGTGCACCTAATCTCACCCATGGTTTTTTATTGGTCCGTGTTGTTAAACTTTGTGTGTGAGTGTCTTCATTTTTCTTTTCTGTGCCGTACCCATGTTGTGTCTCTGTTTTTTTTTTGTTTTTTTTTATTCCCGCTCTTTTTGTTTCTGGTGTTGCCATTGTCCTTTGATTGTTCGCTTTTGACTTGACGATTCGGTTCTCACTTACTTGAAAATGGCGGTCAACGAATAATTTTAAACACTCCTTTAGACGTCGCAACATCAATATCTATTTAAAAACCAAACTCCATTGAAATCGGACAATGTTGAATTTTCACGCCTTTTTTGGCGGCCATTTTGAAAATGGTGGTCAACAAATAATTTTCAACACTGCTTTTGAAGTCGCAACATCAATATCTATTTGGAAACCAAATTTTATTAAAATCAGACAATGTTGAATTTTCCTGCCTTTTTTGGTGGCCATTTTGAAAATGGTGGTCAACAAATAATCTTCAACACTGCTTTTGAAGTTGCAACATCAATATCTAATTGGAAACCAAATTTCATTGAAATCAGACAATGCTGAATTTTCCCGCCTTTTTTGACGGCCATTTTGAAAATAGTGGTCGACGAAAAATTTTCAACACAAGTTTTGAAGACGCCACAGCATGGCAAACATTTTATCAATATACACTTAACCTTCATTTTCTATAGTTTTGGAAATAAAAGACCAAAAATATGAAAATTTTGAAAATTCTGTGCAAAAAGGGCACTAACTCCTACAAAGGTTTTGGATTTTCTTCAAAATTTGCAGGGTAGGTAGATTCTGATATGCTGAACATTTTTGCAATTTATACTTGACCTCTATCTGTTACACTTTTTGAAATAAAAAAAAATGCACAAATTTTGAAAATTTTACGGTAAAAGGGCTATAACTCCGAGATGGGTTTTTCAAATTTCCTTCAAATTTGCACGGTAGGTAGATATCATCATGCTGATCATTTTAATCCTATCATAGTTTGATATCTGTAACTGGCCAAAATCAGCAATTTACCCCTATGTTTTATTTTTAGCAATAGCCGCCATGTTGGTTGACCGGCAGAAAAATCCTACTTTAGTTTGAGAAGCCATACCCTGAGAATGATTCAAGCAAAGTTTGGTCTTATTTGGCCCAGTGGTCTAAGAGGAGAAGATGTTTGAAAATAAATGAAAAAAAAATATAAAATTTGTATAATTTTCGCGATTAAAGAGCAAGAACTCTTATATCAGTTTCGGAATTTCTTTCAAAATTAAAGGGCAGGTAGATGTTGTCATGGCAAACAACATTTTATCAATATACACTTGACCTCTATCATCTATAGATTTTGAATTAAAAGACTAAAACAGATGAAATTTTTGAAAATTCCGTAAAAAGGGGCAATAACTTCCACAAGGGTTTCGTATTTCCTTCCTTCAAAATTGCACAGTAGGTAGATATCACCATGCTGATCTTTTTAATCCTCATCAAATATTTGATATCTGTAACGGTTTTCGAGTTATTGGCCAAAAACAGCAATTTACTCCTATGCTCTATTTTTAGCAACAGCGGCCATGTTGATAGGCCAACGGAAAAATCCCACATCGGTTTTAGAAGCAATACCCTGGAGATGATTCAGGCAAAGTTTGGTTTCATTTGACTCAGTGGTTTTAGAGGAGATTTTTGAAAATAAATGACAAAAAAATGCAAAATTTGTATAATTTTCGTGATTAAAGAGGGATAACTCTTACGTGGGTTTTGGAATTTCTATCAAAATGGAAGGGTAGGTAGATCTTGTCATGGTTAACATTATATTAATTTATACTTGACCTCTATCTTCTTCAGATTTGGAATTAAAACACTAAAAAGATGAAAATTTTGAAAATTCGGTAAAAAAGGGTAATATCTCCTACACCGGTTTTCGGATTTCCTTCAAAATTGCAGGGTGGGTAGATCTAGTCTTTCTGAACAATTTTGCCACGTGTCAGACAAACTGCAATTTACCCCTATGTTCTATTTTTAGCAACAGCGGCCATGTTGGTTGGCTGGCGTAAAAATCCCACATTAGTTTGAGAAGCCATACCCAGGAGATGATGCAGGTGAAGTTTGGTTTCATTTGGCCCAGTGGTTTCAGAGGAGAAGATCTTTGAAATTGTTGACGGACGGACGACAGACAACGGACGACAGACGACGGACGAATAGTAATGGCAAAAGCTCACATGGCCTTTTAGGCCAAGAGAGCTAAAAAAATGACAAACTGACATAATTATAACTTCCATTTTTATTTACAAACAGGTATTGCGTGACTTCCAAATTGACGATTTTAAAGCAAAGCAACCTGATTGTGCTTGCCCCTCTTCCTCATTTAATTATAGTCCGACTGG
>MJUU01005010.1:276701-293428 GCA_002080025.1 Modiolus philippinarum
AGGAGAAGGGAACGCTAGAGATGCACCAGAGACTTTTACGCCAATCTAAACTATAAGCCCTGTACAGCACATTATCTTCCGCCTTTTATTAAAGAATACTAATGCAAATTATAGTTCTGAAATAAAGCTGATACATTTGTAATTAGTCTTAATAAATGTGCGTTATACACTAAAGGAGTATGCCGAAATTCAGTTGACCGATTTTCTTTTATTTGTCATAGTAACAAATGGATTTCACCTTCACGCTTTCCCGATTTACAACGTTATTGTACTATCAGGTTGTTTGCAGGAAACTACCCGTTTCATGCATGCTTAAAAGCTAATAATTGTGAATTTAACCGGTAGCATCATGTCACAGAACAAAACCTGATAGTGCACTGGGGACACCAAACGGCACAAAAAATGAAAGGTGTATTTTTTGACAGTAATATACAAGACTCAATTTTCGGCGAATTTAAATTATCCTTTTGACATTTCCAAAGTCTGCAATTTTGATAGCATCTATTTTAATTGAGTGATTGTGTTTTTAATTTTTGCTGTTGTTGTTTATCACCAAGTTTCAATATTATCTATACCTATAATATTATCTATACCTAAAAGAGAACTGTTTCAGATATGGAGCAATTATCTGGTATTTTAAATATATTTACACAGAACCATAGAGCTCTACACAATTTCCATGGTCTTGATGTAACTGTAATATGCCTGGTTCTGACAGCTTAGATGTAAAAAAGGGAGAAGACGTATCAAACAGACATCATGATGCATGTGTGGCAATTTTTACTACATGTAGGAGTTATCGAAGCAAGAATCATTCAGTTTTTTGTCTTCAT
The DNA here is from genome assembly GCA_002080025.1 of Modiolus philippinarum. Classification (NCBI taxonomy): domain Eukaryota; kingdom Metazoa; phylum Mollusca; class Bivalvia; order Mytilida; family Modiolidae; genus Modiolus; species Modiolus philippinarum. Next base: position 277,535 of record MJUU01005010.1, read on the forward strand.
TAGACCAACATACATTGTGTATTTATAGGGTCGTTTCAATAAATCTGTCCCCGTACGCACTCGGTGACAAATGATATTTCAGCCAATCAGCAACTCGAAATTTCCCCGAATCATATGAAACAAGTTATCTGATTGGTTTTAAATTTATCAATGGTATTCACGTGCTTATCGATTATAATGAAGAGATGATCACTACAGATTTAAAATGACGATTTCTTGTTCTTTATGTTCAAAAATCTTGTTACTTTAATTGTTATCACCAGACTCTCTTGATTATGTATCACGCATTGTTTTAACCCTAATTAGATTAAGATCGAATTTTACGAAGATTATTTCAAAGCTCGAGTTTCAAAGATGCCATGTACCGGAAATTCGCTAAATAAGTATCATTATTGAGGCATCATGCTGTTTCATCTCAGCATAAAGAAACTTTTACTAGTTTTAAAAATTGCAATTTGCTTATACATTTTACTGCGAAAATTGCACGTTTTCGTTGTTCAGTTTGGCTGTTCATTTCCTTCATCGTCTTTTATACAATATCACTTCTTAAGTCTATATTTTCCAGTTTGATTTTAAATCTAGGATGAAGTGTTATGTCAGATACCATTAGCAATGAAATGTCTTTTCAGCTCAGCAATTTTAGGATATAGCTCGGGATTCTGGGCTTAGCTGGCTATCGCACCAGTATACGCCCGGGAGCTGTCAGCAAATAGTCCATAATCCGGCAGCTTAAATGGTTATCGAGAAAGACCCCTGGTGTCGATTGAAATGACTGATCCTTCTCAAAGAAAATTACCAACTAGCAGCAAAAATCTAAATTTCTAATGGACTACAAAACGGGGGCTGGTGGGGATGAGAATCTAGGATTGCCAGTTAGGAACAAGAAAAAATGATTCGAGAATAAAACTTTGTAGGCATCAAATATTTGTTTTCTTGTTTTAAGCATCTTAGAGTAAATACCCTTCCCCCTTTCACCACTACCATCACCATACACAACGTTGTATCCGGTGACAAGAGTAGCAACTACATTTTGTATTTGCTAATTGGTGAAAGACTATAGATCTTAGATGAAATAATCAGAGTCGTTCTTTATTGCTAAAGTAAGTGTAACTGATTACTGTCCCTTCTATGAAATAATTTTCCCCAACATGTTATCCATTGGTATGTATATTTTTGCCTCCATATACTTATATTAAGTGCAAGTCTATATTATAGCTTTCGTATCATGTTAAGATTCGAATATCGAGGAAATGGCAAGGGGTGTGAAATGAAATTGGGTCCTTATCAATTACGATTGCTTTGAAATAATCTTATTTCGAAAATTGAAATGACAATATCTATCTGGTCAAAATTAATATTGGTGACCATATTGTATTCTACAGCGGGTAAACATTGAATTTCAAAGTCGAGATATAGTTCAACTTAAAGGCCTTGATACGATCCCGGGATACGATTCTATAATTCTGTGCCCGTTGTAAAATATGAACCAGCAACAAATTGTTTAGACTCTGCATTTTGCTGTACTGGTTGATCTCTAGCACAATTTACCTCATCTTTATGAATGATCTAAAAATCATATAAATGAACATGGATTTTCGGTAAATTTTGAATTTAAATTCAAAATGATAACAATTTTGTGTTAAAGTATCAAGAACAACAAGAAACCGTTATTCATTGTACAATTAAATGCAAGTTGAATTTTAAAATTTCTCAACACGATAGTGTTCGCCATGTAATTCAAATGCTTACACGATTACTACTACGATGTCACGCATGGATAGTAAATTATGGTCACTGGATTGTAATGTGAAATCCAATCAGATCACTGCTTACATTTCACCTGGATGCGGATTAACACTGTCAGTAGGAACGCCCAGGGACACATTTATTGAATCGGTTCTAAATGAGAAACGAGTTTACTTGTACGTAAAATAAAGCTTTATAAAGCTTAATCGCGGAATATGATCTACAAAAGCACAAATTTTGCCAGTACTTATTAATCTATAACTATTGATCTCAAAGTACACAATTGTTTAATTTATTTTGTAGCACTCCACTTTGTTTTTCATCAATTAAAAATCTAGTAATATTTAGTTTGTTTTAGGAGACATCTCAGCATTTATTTTCAATAGGTCAGGAATACAGTCTCATTCCCGCTTACTGGTATCTGAGGTTCGACACATTTCTCTCAATAACTCAATAGTTCCTGTCTCTCGAAATTACCGTATTATTGAATTCCAAAAAAAATATTTTTTAATGAAAAGCCATAGAAATAAAACATTTAAGAAAAAGATTTTGCAGCGTGTGTATGTATGTGTGTTTCTAAAAAGTCCATTTTATAATTTAGGTAGGTGTAATAAAAGCAAATTCTGATTCTTTTTAAATATATATACTACTGATGGCAATGGTGTTCATTGCTATCAAAAAGATACAAAAGTATTGTGAGTAAAATTCCAGTCATTTACCAGTACAATATTGATTCCTTCATCTACACTTTTCGAATTAAAATCATGAGAAAAAAATTGCGTTCTCTCAAAAAAAGCAAGATTACTCGAGCCTTTTGTTTGTTAAGTTGTTTATGTTAAAGTACGTTAAGGCCAACCTTAAAAAAATTGTTTGTTTGCTGTTTATCGACCTACTCATAAAAAACCTACCTAATCAAAAAACTTTATTGACATTTCCCAGATAAATTTTTTTATTCTATTTTTAGCACATTTTCTTTAAAATTTACCCCTTTTTGACATCTTGTGAGAAAAAAAAAAAATTTACTTACCTACCTACTAACATCCAAAATTGAAAGTCGATAAACAGCAAACAAACATTTTATTAAGGATGGCCTAAGTAAAGTAAATGGTCCCACATTCCGTGAACCCTAGAACATCAACTTAAGTACAACTTCAAGATTTTGATGGATGCGGTTGAGCACTATGATAGGAAGTGGGCAAAGAAAGAGGAAGTTGAGACATTGTCCGACTTGATCAGGTCATAAAGTCATTAATCCTGAATCGCATACGGCGCAATAAAATCCAGAAATCCAAGTATATTTGAAAATTATAATTACATGCCACAATATGCTAGGGAACTACACAGAAAAAACACAAATAAAACAAAAGACCCACGTAAACAACGATAGGAACTTGGTACCCTTAAACCCTACTACAATATCGAGGGACGAGATTGTTAAAAATTACTTTTCAGTTTTAGCATCCTTTGGCATCAGAGCTGATCATGAAAACAATCAACTGCCTTACATCTACTGGGCACCAAAACTTCATAAAAATACATATAAACCGAGATTCATTGCGGGGTCGTCTAGATACACCACTGAACCTCTTTCACAGCTCCTAACTACTTTGTTGACCGCGGTCAAAGATAGTCTCGAACAGCTATCCTCAACCAGTCTTGCCTATTGCCACAGCCATAGCCATAGCCATAGCATTCAAACTTTTGATTTTTCTACTCTTTATACAACCCTGCCACACAATAAACTGAAAACAGTAATTGCACCGTTTTAGTAGTAGGGAAAGACAGATCATACTTTGGTAAAGATCAACACTTATCCAAGTTTTTACAAGGGCTTACACATAGAAAACAAAAACATAAAATTTAATTTCGGCTTCCGCTATATAGACGATGTACTTTCTCTTAATAATCCAAAATTTTAAGAATATTTACATCAGATCTATAGAAACAACTGACACACCTACTTCGGCCTCGTACCTAGATCTTTTGTTGTATATTGACGAAGATAGACGTATGAAATATAAGCTTTTAAACAAGCGTGATGATTTTAACTTCTCAATTGTGAACTCTCCTTTTCTTAGCAGAAATATACCTTTCACTCCTGCCTATGGAGTGTCTATAAGGTCTGCCATTGATGTGTCGTCCGTTCACATGGCAAGCGAAAGTGAGAAAATGCAGTTAAACTCGGTTTTTCTAAAAAAAAAACATAGGAAACAAGTGTTTTATGGACTTTATCTACAATGCCCTCGTTTGCCGAGATAAACGATGTTTCTCTCATGAGTAAAACTTCAGAGACTCTTTGGAGGCTGAGGTTTATTTGTTTTCTACCAGGAAACTCAAATTTGCTGTAGGAAAGTCTAGCTTAGTTAATTTTCAAACATCAAAACCTGGTTTTTGCAAAAGAAAATTAAGTTTCTCTGAAGAACCGATTTTGCTCATTGGATGATGAGATTTGTATGTATATCTGAGAGAAAACTGTAGGAATGTCGAGTTAAGTCCTAGAAATCCTGGTTTTTATCTTCCAGGAAACCTATTTTCCCGTCAGCAAAACTGGTTTCTGTACATTTTGGATTATACACTTGCATTATGTCCTTCTCCATATTTTGTGGACCCTAATTAATACATATCTGATCTAATTACAAGTAAACCAAAGTGGATTGCTGATCAAACTGCGCTATAAAATTGCTGCAACCTTTTTCTTCACATGACCCTTTTATATATAAATATTGGAAAATTAAGTAGTTGATGCCATTTCACTATCACTAGCAATTAAGGATACGAAGTAAATGCATAGTTCTATGAAAAGTCTGTACAAATACATGGTGACTTCAAGATGAAGAACAACATTGTTCCCTTGCTTAGTTTTACCATGTATTTCAGAGATCCTATAATTGCTAGTTACAGACTCGAGATTCTCTCTCTTGCAGTATGAAATCTGTGATAAAAAGATTCCCCGAGGGAAGATGTTAGCTCTCAATATTACAGTTATGATACTTTTGTTCTTGAGAACATTTCTGATATGGATACACTATCATACTTTAAAATTGTGGCATTGTAATTTTTGTAATTTCGAATTTTTTCTCGCCACCTGTAATGATTTTAATATGCCATACTTTTAAAAAGACTGAATGAGTGCACTGTAATTGGTTAAATGTTGTGATTGCCTTCTTATATAGTCAATCTTATATTTTTGTTGGACATTGACAATGAATTTAAGATAACTTTGCCACTTTTTTTTAGATGTTGTCGATCCGGCATCCATAAATAAAAGAACAGATATACGGACGTAGTGTTGATCGACATTAAGCAATGAACTCCGAACAAGCCAATGGTAGGGGCCGTATTGATGTTACTTTGAGTTATGAACAAAGCCCGNTCGGACAAAAAGCACTGTATCAACCGGACACTACTGCAATGAAAGGGGAGGTTTGGCCAGCCATAGTACCGGTTAAACCCACCATTTCTTTCGTAATGAATGTAGCAAGTCAGGACCATTGCGATCGACATTTTTTTCCGGTGATTTCCACCTGATTTGTCTTTTTGTCTCTTGGACTTCGGCTCCTGACCACCCTGTTCGGTAATTTTGTTATTACCCCCATTGACATTTCGAAGATGTGGACAAATATTCATCATCGTTAATCATTAGATTTTAAGACATATCTAAACTAGAAATCTAGAATTTTGGCCACTCGTTCTAAAATGATAGAGTGAATAATGTAAGTATAATTCCTTTCATCTATAATTTCTTGACTTTCAGTGAGGAAGTTGATGTTGAAGGTTTATTTATTCTATATATTCACCATTATTACAAATTATTATGAATTTAGGTATTGTTAAATTTGATAACATTACCATACTTACTTGTTTTACATGTGTTTTCGGAGAAAAATTGAGTGGCTGGTGTCGGACACTTACACGTGTTATCTGATGCACAGTTCAAGGAATACTTGCATGTTGTGTCACCAATTGTTGATGAACAAGTTTCGCCATGGCCACCCTCTATTACAAAAACATTACATGTATATGAAATGATGAATCTACCGAGACAATATAAATGCTGAACCTTTGGTATGTTTACTCTGTGAATGTATATTTCTGTATATAATATACTTTATTCTGTGCATCGTAAGTTGAAAAAAGATTTCAATTTAAATCGGAAAAAGAAATTATTTCATAATTTTAATCATTACTTGTTAAGAACATAAAGAAAGTTCAAAAAGTTTGAATTGGGGTTTTGTTGTAAAAAGTGACACAGAGAGGAAATTTATTTCAGATTAAAAAAAAATTACTAACTGTAATCTGGCAATTTAAATTTGTAGATAAAAAAAATTAGCGTTCGAAGACAGATTATTTCAACATTGTAAATTGGAAATTGAGGATGAATTACATTTTATATGTATATGTACACAGTTATCTGAAACTCGTAAAGATGGGATATTTCAATAATTATGCGGATATCTTCAATTCTCAAAGGAGTATTTTTACTTCAAGCTTACTGGGATATGGAAACAAGCCCCATTAATATGGTATAAAATTAGCCCTTTCTCTGATTATAACCCTAACCCTTTTCCTGGATATAACCCCAACCATTTTCAAACACTTTCCCTGAATATAACCCTAAACCTTTCACTGTATCTTGAGATTCTGTGCAAATGTCCGCAAAATTGTAAGGGAGAACTGTCTGAAGATTCTGCATGATTGCACGCACAATTTAAAGGGAGTACTGTCTGAAGATTCTGTGCAGTTATGGGCACAATTTTATGTGAGTGCTTGGAGATTATGTGCAATTCTGTACACAATTTTCAAGGAGTGTTTCAAGATTCTGCGCAATTCCGCGCACAGTTTTATGGAAGTGCGTGGAGATTATGTGCAATTCCGCGCACAATTTTAAGGAAGTGTTTTAAGATTCTGCGCAATTCCGCACACAATTTTTTGAGAGAGTTTTGAGATTCTGTGCAATTCTGCGCACAATATTTAGAGAGTGTCTGAAGATCCTGAGCAATTGTGCGTAATTTTTAAGGAAGTGTTTGAAGATTCTCTGCAATTCCGCGCACAGTTTTTTGGAAGTGCCTGGAGATTATGCGCAATTCCGCGTACAATTTTAAGGAAGTGTTTTAAGATTCTGTGCAATTTCGTGCACAATTTTTAGAGAGAGTTTTGGGATTCTGCTTGATTCTGCATACAATTTTTAGAGAGTATCTGAAGATTTTGGACAGTTTTGCATAATTTTTAGGAAGTGTTTGAAGATTCTGCGCAATTCTGTGCACAATTTTTTAGAAATGTTTGGAGATTATACGCAATTCCATGCACATTGTTAAGGGAGTGTTTTAAGATTCTGCACAATTCTGCGCACAATTTTTAGAGAGAGTTTTGAGATTCTGCGCAATTCTGTATAATTTTTTAGGGAGGTGTTTGAAGATTCTGCACAATTTTGTACACAATTTTATGGAAATGTTTGGAGATTCCAAAATGTTTTGTAAAAATATTTCATGTATTTCGTGAACTGTTACATGAAAGATGAACCAATAAATCATCAAAATTTGCTAACAAACTTTTTCGTTGGAGTACCTTGCTTGGCACACAATCTGTATAACCATGAGTAAGATCACGTGCTCCTGAGAATGAAAATCGTCCGTGACAAATGTTTACTGTTATTCCGTGCCAATTTGATTACAATTGTTTATCGAATAAAAATAAATTGTTTCACTAAGTATTTGGATGTTCATTTCTTTTCAGTTTCAACGACATTTCAATAGCATGGTTGTTGAGTTGCTACTGGACACCACCGCAATGGAAAAGGGGGGGGGGGGCACATCATTACAGAGATTTATTCTGCCATTTTCTTTGAAATGCCTGAACCAAACCCGAACCATTTCAGTTTACAATTGTCCCGTGTTTTGGACCAACTTTGTCTTTTCGGCTTTTGATAATTCTGTTCGGTAGTTTTATTATTACAAAAATTTCTACCAATGATACAGGGTGCCCTCTTAAGGCATATTTATGCGCGCACACATGTTTATTAGTATTTGTATATAATGAGAACTTGACGTACATTGATGCTGTTAAATTGTGTAAGATAAACTTCATGTACACATTTAATGATCAGTTAAGTTCCATTAAGATTGAAATTTTTTATGCAATAATAAGCATACATACTTGGCTTGCAGGTATTGCTGTCTTCGAAATGGGTGTTTTTACATTTACATTTGAGAGTTCCACCATCATCCATACATTCGGCTTGGGCATCTGCACATACATCACTAGCAGCAGTGCATGCTGCATTTAGACTAATCTCTAAAATTACAAAGGGATATGTACAATACCTCAAAGGTCATGTTAATTGTGAAAGGTACATTATTATCTGCCTAGAGATGTAAATAAAAGAAAATTGGAAGCGAATAGAAATACAGATAAGTGAACATGTAAACAAAAAAAGAAAGAAGTGTTGGAACCACAACCCCAGAGATGTAGAAATAATGAGGTTATTATGTTAAATTCAGGCATTATACCCGATTGCTTATAATATCAAACGTTGCTAGGAATATGTAAAGCAATTGAGTCTTAAACGAACAATACAAAAATGATGGTAACATCGGAAAAACAAAGAAATATAGAAATAACATGAGCACGAAATAAGACATTCGTACAACAATGTCATATGCAGAAACTTTAGTATTTAGTTAATGATGTAAAGTGTAGAATAAACACATTTGGAGTCAAGATTCATGAGATTTATATTTCTGATTGCATATTATAGTATCCAATACTTGCAGACCTTATTTGAATATTCTTTTGTTATTTAAGACACTTCACCTATTTCGTTTTATGGACTTCCAAATATTTGATTTTATCTGCACTGAAGAGACATAAGTTGTCGAAATGCGAATACACAGAACCGGTATTTTGTTATTCATTCTTGTTAATGACTTATGTTTTGCACTGTAATATTTTCTTATTTTACGAAATGATATGGAGCAAATGAACATGAGACCATCGCTAACTGCAATAATTTTAATGAGCTGTATGGCCATTTCGGCAATTTATTCCTCATCAGCAGCACTTAGCTTTTCTCAAATTATTGACCTCTATTCATTGACCAGCGAAATGTTTATTACCTCGAATTCATTACTGCTACATAAGTTGTCGAGATAGTCATATGCAGAAAGTAAATTTACAGTAAGTTCGATATTTTGTAATTCTATCTCACAAATTTTATATGCATAGTCATTCATATGACGTAAAATTAGCTCTGGCCTTCAATTTTGTTTCAACTAAATATTACATGAAGATTAAATAACTAAATACCGAAGTTACGGTGAATTTAATTTCCGCATATGCGCATTTCGACAACCTGTCTCTTCATTGCAGATAGAATCTAAACGTTTGGAAGACCGTAAACCCAAAGATGTTTAAAAACTGATAGAGTACAAAAACCAATATGATCTAAATGTAAAGCCAAAAATCAGCTAAGGACAGAGCTTTGCGTGAGGGAGATACTCCTTAGATTTCAACAAAATTAACAAAAAATTAGAGATTAAAACGATCGTCATTTTTTACCATTCGAAGGATAAAACAATCTATCTTCTGCTGAAGCCTGATACGTTCAGTCGATAGGAGTGGTAGCTGACGATAAGTCGATAAGAAATTATTATAATGAATTAAAATCTATAACTTCGATTCTTTTAACATAATCAAACGATGTTATATTTATCAAATAGTTCATGGCAATGATCGAGGGACATATGGCAGTTTATGTAACGAGCATTCACCCCAAAAATAGTAAATGGACCGAAGCGAAGCTGAGGTCCATATAGTATTTTTGGGGTGACCACAAGGTCCATAAACTGGCATTTGGCCCGAATTGTCCTGAACTATTTGATACTTTATACTTTACTGCAGAAATGTATACCAGTTTCATTCTTTTTGCCTTCTATTATTTCACCAAAAAATTTCAAGATTAAAATATAATCTTAAAATGGATTAAAAAAATTATTTGTGATAATTCATTCAAAATGCAACATATAGTTTAAAAGACTGTACACTTTATTTTTGTTTGATAATTAAAATCCAGCACCTTAACACTGTAATCTGAAATAGCTCATTACAAAGATAATTGTGACATCACAATTATATTTTAGTTCATATCACTTTTGTTACAAATAATTCAATTGGTTCAATTACTATCACATGGTGTACTGTATTTCAACATACAGCCCAAAAAATACTCTAAGCGGGCTGTATCGCTTGTGCGGGTTGTATTGAGATCCGATACAGCCCGCTGAGGAAATACAGCCCGGCGGTGACGTCAGCAGAACAATTACATATATTTATCTTAAAAATCACACAATTTATTGTTTTTTCATCCTGCCAACCGAGAAAGATAAGAAAAAAAAAGAATTAATTTCACATTGTTTTGAATATAAATTAGTTTCAGAAATTCAGAAATTAGTAACCTCACATTTCATGTCTATGTTTTTCGATTTCACTTTTACTTTTTTTGCCGACAATTAAAAACAGAGGAAAACATTAACCTTAAACATTTCACTTGTTGTTCAATGAAATAAAGGTAATAGAAACTTGTGTATCGGACTGCATCAGATTTGATACGGACCTGTACCTTGTTACAGCCCTTGCCTTCGGCTCGGGCTGTAACAAGGTACACGGTCCGTATCGCGGTCCTTAGGCAGTCTGTAAATCCGGATGCAGCCCTCTACACAAGTTACTATTACATAAATATGGACTTGCTCCCGGTCCATATACTGTTATATGGACCGACAGTGTTAACAAAGCCAAATCAGACAAATATAACGGTAAAGTATAATATATTGTATCAGACACAAAATAAATTTATATGAAAACTTTTCTGCGCCGAGAAAAACAATTTACCAACCAATTAATGCATGTCGCCTTAAAACTACACATAAATGGACGTTGCTATTTTAATGGCTGGATGTCAACTTTTATTTTATGGCAAGTTGCTATTTTAATGGCTAGATGTCAACTTTTATTTTTATGGCATATATATTTGTATATTTGTATATAATACCGAAGTTACTGTAAATTTCTGCATATGACCGTCTCGACAACTTATGTAGCAGTAATGTATGGATGTGTTTACATAAAATAAATAATATGAAATCTCCCTGATTCTCTTATCTATTGAAATACAAATTTAAAAATGTTTTCCTCCAATTTCAATTGGTTATCACCTTTTGTTAATAAGTTTACATCAATGGCAATAATCATTTGGCAAAAAAAAAGTTAAATTGTTAAAAAGTTTTCTACCTATTGTATTTTGTTTATTACATAGAAGAAAGAAATGATAGGTGGCTTCACTGGGAAAACCACAGTTGCAAGCAACTGAGGGGACAATATTTAACCCTGTACAATTTTCGTACGAAGTACTTTGATTAAATTACTAACTGTAAAAGACACTTTAACTATTCCAAATTTTACACCGGTGTTTTTCGAGATATTGACAGAAAATATAAATAAAAAATTGAAAAATAAATTATAGTTTGGCTTAATTTCCTGCCGATACCCATTTTTTTTCTTTCTTTATAGTCCTGACAGAGCTATAGTTTTGTTCACTTGGCGTTAAACAAAATTTTGTAAGTGTATTGTTTATAAAATCGATGTACGGATACTGACAAAATTATTTTTCCCTTCTCAAGTTACATCTGTAAACAACAGCATCCAACATGTAGCTCTCGATATTTTGTATAAACATTTGTAGTTTTGTTTTTGTAAATAGGTTTTGTTTGATTGTTTTTACTTTTTTATAGTGTTTGGAAGAAGAGACGGACAGGTCTCGAAATGTCAACGCTATTTTATTTGTGCCATTCATTTTGTTTATTATGTTGTCTATATATATATATAATTCAGTTGATATTTCGACAACTATCCGTGTCTTTATCAAAACACAATAAAATAAAAATTAAATCAGGAAATTCATTGCAACAACGAATGACCGTTCATTTTCGCATGATCGGTCTCATACGATCATTAAAAAAAGTTCTGTCTTCAATAGATATCAGTCCCTTGTAGTAAAATTTAAAGTTTCGGTCCGAACTTTGATTCAAGATTCTTCCTTTTACTTAATACTTGGGATAACCATTTCTTTTAACTGTCTACGACCTTTCAAGGGCAATTGATGTTGAGTTGCTATCGGATGATATAGTGCTTTTTGTCCGAAATTTGCCTTTTGTCCGATTTTGCTTTCCGTCCGAAAGCTTTGAGTTTAGTCCGACGCTTTTTGTTCGATTTGCTTTTTTGTCCGATTTTCCCTTTCGTTCGAAAATTTTGCTTTTTTGTCCGATTTTTTTTTGCGTTTAGTCCGTCGCTATTTGTCCGATTTGCTTTTCGAAAAATTTTGCTTTATGTCCAAAATTTTTGCGTTTAGTCTGTCGCTTTTTGTCCGACAATTTTGCTGTTTGTCCAGTATTTTTGCATTAAGTCCTTTGTTTTATGCAACTGAGACTGACAATTTTGCCTTTTGTCCGATTAATACACAAAGCAGGTTCAATAATTACAAAACTATTGAGAAAATGTATGAGGCTATTTAATTACACGGTGTGGGGGAAAAGTCATACTCGTTGTGTGTCATTTGAGCAATGAATTTTGCATTTACTAAAATCTCATTCATCTTCCCAAATCAAATATAGAGGGATAAGTATTAGTGTGATGCTGATGATGCTGCATCTGTGGTATATTAGGTAAAGGTAATCCTTAGAGTGGGGATTAATTGATGATATAAGTTGTTCATTAGCAGAAATGGAATTTACAATTTTGTCTGTAAAACGGAAACTAAAATAAAGAGTTTTGGCTATTGTTTTATGTTTTTTTTAAGTGGTCCATGTATGAACCTGACCTCTTAGGAACAAAAGAATAAACTAACTTCATCTTCCCCCGGCCTAGTTGGAAATAGATTAGCAGCAACAGCATGCACCTAATAAATATAATTGGTGTCAAGTTTACTTAAAATCCCTTTATTCTCTACAAGATCTGGTATACATCCCCATAGTGCCCAGTGTTAAAATAAGTTCCCTGTTCGCGGCTATGTTGCATGACGGATCTGCGCCAAAGTAATAAAACTCTGCCAGAAATTACGTCATTGAATAGAAATTTCAAAGGTTCTGCGGAACCTGGTGTCTTGACTTCTCACGGCACTGTCTTTATAATTGACTTATATTCAGATAATACTAGAATTCCAAGAAATTACTGGTCTGTGAGAGTTTCGGAAAATTTACAAAAACTTTCCCTATTTTCAAATGCAGTAATAAAAAGGTAATCTCTGAAATGTATTTCAATCACGATATCATGTAAAATAAGTAAGTGATGTGTAAACCAGAGGCTCCCAGGAGCCTTTATCGCTCACATGGCTTTTTATACAGTTGATCTTCAGTCTCCTAAACTTTGGTAGCTAGAAAACCACCAATATCTTGAACTGTATAAAAAGTCTGATCATGTTTTACTATATTTCTTTGTTGGGCTTTTTTGACAACAAAGTTCTTGATAAGGACCACTTTCGACACCAGTTTTGAAGTCAAGATATCATTTTGTAAATGGTGGTTAACGAACAATTTTCAACATCCGTTTTGAAGTTGCGACATCAATACCTATTTGGAAACAAAATTTCATTGAAATCGGACAATGTTGAATTTTCCCGCCTTTTTTGCGGCCATTTTGAAAATGGCAGTCAACGAATAATTTTCAACACTCCTTTAGAAGTCGCAACATCAATATCTATTTAAAAACCAAACTCCATACACCGATTGCGCATTTGCGGGATCGCTCATTATTTTAGCCAAACAAGGAGTAATCTGGTACAAAACTGGTTCCAAGACGCTGATAGATGAAGATAGTAATTTCTTCATTTCCATTCAAGTTTCGTTTTTTCTGGGTTGGAAATGTTCCTCGTGGATTTCTTTGTCAGTTGAAAACGATTTTTTACCCATATGTTGAATAACAACGTAAGATTCGTTGATAGAAAATATCCGTCCCTTGCTCCAACGTTGGATGACGTCATTTTTCCTCCGGTTGACCCCAGATGACCTCGTCTAAATGACGAGTCAAATCCGGATTGGAAAAGATGTGCAACCCATGTATTGAAATCGGACAATGTTGAATTTTCCCGCCTTTTTTGGCAGCCATTTTGAAAATGGCGGTCAACAAATAATTTTCAACACTGCTTTTGAAGTTGCAACATCAATATCTATTTGGAAACCAAATTTTATTGAAATCGGACAATGTTGAATTTTCCTGCCTTTTTGGTGGCCATTTTGAAAATGGTGGTCAACAAATAATCTTCAACACTGCTTTTGAAGTTGCAACATCAATATCTAATTGGAAACCAAATTTCATTGAAATCAGACAATGCTGAATTTTCCCGCCTTTTTTGACGGCCATTTTGAAAATAGTGGTCGACGAAAAATTTTCAACACCAGTTTTGAAGACGCCACAGCATGGCAAACATTTTATCAATATACACTTACCCTTCATTTTCTATAGTTTTGGAAATAAAAGACCAAAAATGTGAAAATTTTGAAAATTCTGTGCAAAAAGGGCAATAACTCCTACAAAGGTTTTGGATTTTCTTCAAAATTTCAGGGTAGGTAGATCCTGATATGCTGAACATTTTTGCAATTTATACTTGACCTCTATCTGTTACACTTTTTGAAATAAAAAAAAATGCACAAATTTTGAAAATTTTACGGTAAAAGGGCTATAACTCCGAGATGGGTTTTTCAAATTTTCTTCAAATTTGCACGGTAGGTAGATATCATCATGCTGATCATTTTAACCCTCATCATAATTTGATATCTGTAACGGTTTTCGAGTTATTGGCCAAAAACAGCAATTTACCCCTATGTTTTATTTTTAGCAATAGCCGCCATGTTGGTTGACCGGCAGAAAAATCCTACTTTAGTTTGAGAAGCCATACCCTGAGAATGATTCAAGCAAAGTTTGGTCTTATTTGGCCCAGTGGTCTAAGAGGAGAAGATGTTTGAAAATAAATGAAAAAAAATATAAAATTTGTATAATTTTTGCGATTAAAGAGCAAGAACTCTTATATCAGTTTCGGAATTTCTTTAAAATTGAAGGGCAGGTAGATGTTGTCATGGCAAACATTTTATCAATATACACTTGACCTCTATCATCTATAGATTTTGAATTAAAAGACTAAAAAAGATGAAATTTTTGAAAAACGTAAAAAGGGGCAATTACTTCTACAAGGGTTTCGTATTTCCTTCCTTCAAAATTGCACAGTAGGTAGATATCACCATGCTGATCATTTTAATCCTCATCAAATATTTGATATCTGTAACGGTTTTCGAGTTATAGGCCAAAAACAGCAATTTACTCCTATGCTCTATTTTTAGCAACAGCGGCCATATTGATAGGCCAACGGAAAAATCCCACATCGGTTTTAGAAGCAATACCCTGGAGATGATTCAGGCAAAGTTTGGTTTCATTTGACTCAGTGGTTTTAGAGGAGATTTTGAAAATGAATGACAAAAAAATGCAAAATTTGTATAATTTTCGTGATTAAAGAGGGATAACTCTTACGTGGGTTTTGGAATTTCTTTCAAAATGGAAGGGTAGGTAGATCTTGTCATGGTTAACATTATATTAATTTATACTTGATCTCTATCTTCTTCAGATTTGGAATTAAAACACTAAAAAGATGAAAATTTTGAAAATTCGGTAAAAAAGGGCAATATCTCCTACACCGGTTTTCGGATTTCCTTCAAAATTGCAGGGTGGGTAGATCTAGTCTTTCTGAACAATTTTGCCACGTGTCAGACAAACTGCAATTTACCCCTATGTTCTATTTTTAGCAACAGCGGCCATGTTGGTTGGCTGGCGTAAAAATCCCACATTAGTTTGAGAAGCCATACCCAGGAGATGATGCAGGTGAAGTTTGGTTTCATTTGGCCCAGTGGTTTCAGAGGAGAAGATCTTTGAAATTGTTGACGGACGGACGACAGACAACGGACGACAGACGACGGACGAATAGTAATGGCAAAAGCTCACATGGCCTTTTAGGCCAAGAGAGCTAAAAAAATGACAAACTGACATAATTATAACTTCCATTTTTATTTACAAACAGGTATTGCGTGACTTCCAAATTGACGATTTTAAAGCAAA
>MJUU01005011.1:20205-36079 GCA_002080025.1 Modiolus philippinarum
AACTTGTTTCCGGTTGAACGTGAAATGTAAGGAGACCAGAAGGGAAATTTTTTCGCGTTGAAACCCAACTGGGCGAGACATATGATTTTAAAAATCGGAGAAATTATTAGCAATAAATTTTTGGTTAATTGATTAACAAAATGAATAAAAATTGACAACTCTTAAAAAAATG
The DNA here is from genome assembly GCA_002080025.1 of Modiolus philippinarum. Taxonomy (NCBI): domain Eukaryota; kingdom Metazoa; phylum Mollusca; class Bivalvia; order Mytilida; family Modiolidae; genus Modiolus; species Modiolus philippinarum. Next base: position 20,378 of record MJUU01005011.1, read on the forward strand.
GACAAGCAAACTGATTCTCGTTATGCTGAGAAATAAAATCAGCCAATGAATGAACTTTATTGTGTCATGTGATATTTTGGTCGTACAAAAAGGTCACGTGACAGGCAGAAAAAAATTCGAATCCTTGGATTACATTCTTACCATAAGTGCCAGCTTCGCTGGCATATAATTATTTTTTCTTAACAAGCCCCTGTTTCGTTTCGTTTCGTTTTTATTTCGTTTCGCACTTTACAGGTACCCCATTACAAGTCCTTGCTCTACCCAATGCAAAAAGGCCTTCTTCAACAAATTTTCGTAGAAGCCAAAAATTTCCAGCTTGGTGAAAACTTTTTTCTACCATTGCAGCCTACCATGGCCATGCTTGATTATCCTGTTCAGGACATGTTCTGTCTGTACTAGACTATGAAACATTGATTATCAAGTAGAAAAGAACAGGAACAGAAAATTCAATTTTGAGGTCAAAATCTACATAATAGTGATTTTTACTGTAACAACCCTGAAAAATTTATGTACATTATACGTAGTTAAATTGATTCTACCTCAAAAGTTTACAGAAAAACATACTGGAAGCACATTTAGTTTCTTAGGCAAGCATGGAGTATGGAAAAAATATCATGACGTACTCCTTGAATTTTGAAAAATGTATTCTTTTTAGCTCATCTGGCCTAAAAGGCCATATGAGCTATTGCCATCACTTGGCGTCCGTCTGTCCATCCGTCCGTCGTTAACTTTTTTAAAAATCTTCTCCTCTGAAACCGTTAGGCCAATTTGAACCAAACTTGGCCTGAATCATCACCAGGGTATCTAGATTCAAAATTGTGTTCGATTAGTCTGAGGACCAAACAACATGGCTGCCATTACTAAAAATAGCAAATAGGGGTAAATTGCTGTTTTTGGCAAATAACTCAAAAACCATCACAGATATCAAAAATCTTCTCCTCTGAAACCGTTTGGCCAATTTGAACCAAACTTGGCCTGAATCATCACCAGGGTATCTAGATTCAAAATTGTGTTCGATTAGTCTGAGGACCAAACAACATGGCTGCCGTTACTAAAAAAGGCAAATAGGGGTTAATTGCTGTTTTTGGCAAATAACTCAAAAATCATTACAGATATCAAAAATCTGACGGGGTAAAAGTGATTAGCATGACAAGATCTACCTGCCCTGCAATTTTGAAGAAAATCCGAAAACCCGTCTTAGAGTAATTGCCCTTTTTCCGTGAAAATTTCAAAATTTTGATATTCTTTTTTTTTATCGCAAAAACTATAACAGATAGATGTCAACTTAAAATTGCAAAAATGTTCTGAATATTAAGATTTACCCACCTTGAAATTTTGAAGAAAATCTCACTACCCATATAGGAGTTTTTGCCCTTTTTGGTCAAATTTAAGAAATTTGATACTTTTTGTCATCAATTTAAAAAATCTTCTCCTCAGAAGCCACTGGGCCAATTGTTACCAAACTTGACCTGAATCATCACCAGGGTAAACAGTTTCAAAATTGTTTTCGATTAGTCCGAAAACCAAGCAACATGGCTGCTGTTACTAAAAATAGAACAAAGGGGTAAATTTAATTTTTTGCAAATAACTCAAAAACCGTTACAGATATCAAAAATCTGATAGTGAGTGAAAATAATCAGCATGTAAGAATCTACCCGCCCTGCAATTTTAAAAAGAAAATGCAAAATCTAGTGTTGGAGTTATTGCCCTTTTTCCGTAAAATTTTCTAAATTTTAATATATATATTTTTTAGCTTGCCGGGACGAATGTCGGGATAGCTATTGTCATCACCCCGGCGTCGGCGTCGTCGGCGTCGGCGTCAGCAAAACTTTAACCTGACTTGTGGAATGGAGACCTGAAGAACTAGGATGTTGATATTTGGTATGTGACATTCTTGTGATGAGAGCTTTCTTTTGGTACCATACTTGTAGACATTTTGACCTTGACCTTGCCCTTAGGGCAATTTTTAAAAAAACTTTAACCTTGCCTCTAGAAGGTAGGCTTTTAGTGGTAGGGTGTTCATATTTGGTATGTAACTTCCTTATGATGAGAGCTTTATTGTGGTAGGCTTTTAGTGGTAGGGCGTTCATATTGGGTTTGTAACTTCCTTATGATGAGACCTTTCTAATGGTACCATATTTGTAGACATTTTGACCTTGACCATGCCCTTAGGGCAATTTTTTTAAAAAAACTTTAACCTTGCCTCTAGAAGGTAGGCTTTTAGTGGTAGGGTGTTCATATTTGGTATGTAACTTCCTTATGATGAGAGCTTTCTAGTGGTACCATATTTGTAGACATTTTGACCTTGACCTTGCCCTGAGGGCAATTTTTTAAAAAACTTTAACTTTGGTTCTAGAATTAAGTTGCTTAGTGGTAGGGTGCTCATATTTGGTATGTAACTTTCTTGTGAAGAAAGCGTTTTATTACTTTCGAATTTATTGTGCATTGAGGTTACTGGAATCCCCGGCGAGCTATGGTGTCTTCTGACAACTCTTGTTATTTTAAAATGTGTAACAGATAGAGGTCAAGTGTAAATTGCAAAAAAGTTCAGCATATCAAGATCTACCCACCCTGAAATTTTGAAGAAAATCCAAAAATCTTTGTAGGAGTTGTTGCCCTTTTTCATGGAATTTTCAAATTTTCATATTTTGTCGTCTTTTATACCCATAACTAGAGAAGATGAAGGTTTAGTGTAAATTGATTAAAATGTTTGCCATGCTATATATATATATGGCAACTTGTAAACTGGTTTATAAAATTGTTCATTGACCACCATTTTCAAATGGCCACCAAAAAAAGGCGGGAAAATTCAACAATGTCGGATTTCAATGAAATTTGGTTTCCAAGTGGATACTTCAAAACAGATACTGAAAATTGTTCTTTGACCGCCATTTTCAAAATGGCCGCCAAAAAAGGCAGGAAAATTCAACATTGTCCAATTTCAATAATGGAATTTGGTTTCCAAATAGGTTTTGATGTCGCAAATTCAAACCAATGTTAAAAAATTGTTCGTTGACCGCCATTTTCAAAATGGCTTCCACAAAATGTGGGAAAATTCAACATTGTCCAATTTCAATAATGGAATTTGGTTTCCAAATAGGTTTTGAAGTCGCAAATTCAAACCAATATTAAAAATTGTTCGTTGATCGCCATTTTCAAAATGGCTTCCACAAAAGGTGGGAAAATTTAACATTGTCCGATTTCAATGAAATTTGGTTTCAGAGTGGATATTGATGTTGCGACTTCAAAACAGATGCTGAAAATTGTTTGTTGACCACCATTTTCAAAATGGCCTCCAAAAAAGGGGGGAAAATTTAACATTGTCCAGTTTCAGTGGAATTTGGTTTTCAAATATGGGTATTGATGTCGCAAATTCAAACCAATGTTAAAAATTGTTCGTTCACCGCCAATTCAAAATGGCCGCCAAAAAAGGCGGGAAAATTCATTATTGTCCAATTTCAATAAAATTTGGTTTCCAAGTGGATATTGATCATGATGTTGTGAATTCAAAACTAATGTTAAGAATTGTTTGCTGACTGCCATTTTAAAATGGCTGCCGAAAAAGGCAGGAAAATTCAACATTGTCTGATTTCAATGAAATTTGGTTTCCAAATAAATATTGATGTGGTATGGTTTTGAAAATTGTTGTTGACCGCCATTTACAAAATTATGTCTCAACTCCAAAATTGGTGTTGAAAAGGGTCATAAGCAATTAAGTACATTTTTGTCAAAAAAGCGCAACAAAGAAATATAGTAAAACAAGATCAGACTTTAAATACAGTTTGAGATATTGGTGGTGTTTGAGCTAACAAAGTTTGAGACTGTATAACTTAAAATGTAAGCTTCATTGTGGCAACTGAAAGCCAGGTGAGCGATACAGGCTCCTGAGAGCCTCTAGTTAACTTATTGCTATTGAACTTTATTGATTTTTATCAATAAAATTCAACCATATTGAAACCTCAGGCATGTACATTTCAATTTATTTGTATTTTAGATTGGTATGCATATTTGATTATGACTGCATGTATATGAATCTAACATAAATGATTGATGAATTTCAACCTCGTGTATGATCATCTTCATATAAATATTGAGATTTTTAATGTTTTCGTCGTTATAATAAAGCAGTTCATCCAATATGTTTTCTCTCTTACTCATTCATATTTTGTGCCACCATCTTGAAGAATTGATGCTCTGTTCCAAACACACGACCTCATAAGTTTGCACAGTCTGAACATGTTTTGCACAGCTGTTCTGACCCACTCGATTATTGTCAGAGTATTTGGAGTGTTTAGAAGCTATAATCGAGCACCACCCTTTATATCATACATATAAAATCCATTTACGGTCTCATGTAACTGTTAGATTGGATTTTGCTTGTGTGTCTATTTAAAAAAAAAGTATTTTTCAGATTTACATCTTGTTTGCAAAAATTAGCTGAAACAGTCAGTGATTTTTAATCACAGATATATAAACATATAGCACTTTGGATTCCTTGGAACAAATACTTTAAATTGCATATAGTCTACGTCTCTGAAAATATATATGTGCTGTATGTTTTCATGGAAACATTTGAAAAAATTGAAAAAAATTACCCCAAAATTTACAAAATTTTGCATAAACAATAAATATACACAAGGTGCCCTCATCACGCCATGCCCACTGCTTTTTGCAATTGGTTGTACATGTACCCTTTGAATTTAAATTTCAGGCGTACAAGGTGTTTTTTGAAGGTACTTATGCAAACCAGTATTTTTACTTCGCTACTTAAAACAGCTTCGCTTTCACATTAATAATTGCATGATATGTAATTGAATATTTTGTACACAAACAATGGAAATTTCATTTATAGCTCACCTCACGAAATGATACCCCTAGCGTCGGCGCTGTGTCCACGTCCACGTCTGGTTAGGTAGAATGGTTAAAGTCCATTCGCAGTTACTGACATGTCCCACATCAACCATATTGGTATGTATGATGCATATAGGGATGACAACAACAATGCATTCTTCAGATGCTGTCTGTGACCTACATTTTATGCATGAACGACTTGTTTAAGTAGAACGGTTAAAGTCCATTCCAGGTTACTGACATGTTCCACATCAACCATATTGGTATGTATGATGCATATTGGGATGACAACAACAATGCATTCTTTGGATGCTGTCTGTGACCTACATTTTATGCATGAGCAACTTGGTTAAGTAGAATGGTTAAAGTCCATTCCAAGTTACTGACATGTCCCACATCAACCATATTGGTATGTATGATGGCATATTGGGATGACAACAACAATGCATGCTTGGGATGCTGTCTGTGACCTACATTTTACACATGAGCAACTTGGTTAGGTAGAATGGTTGAAGTCCATTCCCAGTTACTGACATGTTCCACATCAACCATATTGGTATGTATGATGCATATTGGGATGACAACAACAATGCATTCTTTGGATGATGTCTGTGACCTACATTTTATGCATGAGCAACTTGGTTAAGTAGAATGGTTAAAGTCCATTCCCGGTTACTGACATGTCCCACATCAACCATATTGGTGTGTATGATGCATTTTGGGATGACAACAACAATGCATGTTTCGGATGCTGTCTGTGACCTACATTTTACGCATGAGCCACTTGGTTAGGTAGAATGGTTGAAGTCCATTCCCAGTTACTGACATGTCCCACATCAACCATATTGGTATCTATGATGCATTTTGGGACTGAGCAAACAATGCTTGCTTCCAATGCTGTCTGTGGCCTACATTTATACATGAGCAACTTGGTTAAAGTTGGTAAAGGTCTATTTCTGCTCACTGACATGGAAAATTCAATTTTATTGATATGTTTGATGCATCTTGGGATGACAGTCTTTGACCTACATTTTATACATGAATGAATCTGTTAAAAAGAATGATTATAGTCCATTCCTGTTTACTGACATGTTTAACATGTGACAATGCTGCACAAGGAGGTGAGCTTAGCAGGCTGTGGCTGCTTTCTACGTTTATATTTGTATGAACATGATGATATATATTATATATGTGTTTTATATTTGCAGAGTAATCAGATTTTGAAAGTACACGACCTCACAGCACCAGCATGTTTAGAAAAAATATGTATACTGATACAGAAAAGACAACTCTTCAGAATGCTGAATGCAATAACAAACCAGTATGTATTATGATTTATTGCAGTTAGATAAAATATCAAATAATAACTTTCTGATATGTACATTATATAAGTAGTATTGTAAAATTCAGCTGTATAATGATCAGTTTAGAGGAATACTGCATACACTTTGCCCCAAGTTCAAGCATCCATTTGATGTTTCTGAATTATTAAAAAGGTTGAAATTATTGCTTCTATAGATACTGTCTGTTCTGAGACATTATAGCGGCAATTAAATAACATCAAAGTGCTGTAAAATATTATTTTGGAACTACAAATGTAATTGCAGCTTGTATTTTGAAATAAGAATATAGTTTAATATACATTGAACATCTATTTGTTACCACTTGGGTATCAAGGCAAACCCCTTTAGGCAATACAGTTCGGTTTACAATAGAAATCCATAAGACTTTGATGGTTTGATTTACACACAAAAGACAGGAGTTTTGAAGGAGTTGTTATATGTGTTACTAGAGGAATACATTGATGAATTGCAAATAAAATATGTTTATGCTCTAGGCAATCTGCAATAACATTTTCAAATACATTTGTATGCAAAAATGAAAGCAATAGACATACCTTTTTTTATAATTATATACAGATTCACTGAGTAAATTAATATGGTGTACTATATAAAAATATGCTACTTTTGTGTGCTGCTCAATGTACCACTACACCAGATCAAATAGTTTCTTAGTTAACATGATGGAAATTTTGATGAAGTTTATGAAGTTGAATGATCGATAACATTATTGAATAAATTATTTATTTTTCAGTGTTGATTATAAGCATATAAAAGCAGTTGGCCCTGATAGAGCATGTTCAGAATGGTGCTTAAAAGTTGGTGCAAAGGTCAGATATAAAGGTCATTCAAATTTAATAGAAAGTTTCAACACATTACCAGCATCTGATGTCAAACGTTACAACATAGAAGAGATTGACTTTACAAAAACAATAGCAATGAGTCATGGATTCAACCATTTAGGTAATTTTTACAGAATTGTATCCTCAGTACATAGGGATTTAAGATATAAACCATGGCTACTTTATTGTCATTTAAGTGTGGACTTACAATTATTTTTGTGAATATTTAATATTTCATATTATAAAGTTAAGTTTGTTCCTTTAAAATAAATTTTTAATAATGTAAAATACATTAAGTAACTTTTGAATGCTGCACTGATCATGGAAAAAGCATAATAGTATGAGGTTTTTAACTTTATATAAATATACATTAGTGTATAATTAAACAAAAAACAAAATATGTTTTAACCCATTCAACCAACTTCATGCTTCACTGATCACAGAAAAAGTAGGCTAGTATGATGTTTACCCACAGGTTTAAGTTTCTTTTCTGTGAAGGATGTATGCTATTAGGTTATGATATTTAAAAATCAGTAAAAAAAATTATCCCTGGCACCCTCTGGCACAAACTTAATTCATATATTGCTGATCACAAAATAGAGAAGTGTTCAAAACAGTTGCCAGGTGGTATACTGTGTCTGTTAGTCACATATTCTTAGTAATTATAAATTAGTATCCATATTTTTAATGTAATAGACACAAAAAAGGGCATTTGAGATCTAGTCACTTTTGAAAAACAAAAAAGTTAAGGAAAAAATCAGTATAAAATGTATTTTGTGAGGTTGCAGATCATTAGGCAAAATGTGCAGGGTAAACCATATTCAACCCATATGTAGCTTTAACATCAGTTTTACTTAATTTATGCCTCATATTGCTTTTATAGTGAAGAGGTCTTTAGTTGCAGGTTCTGTTCCCCATATCACATTTTAAAATGATTAGCAATCCTGAAACCATATTTCTTCATGTTGTCTGAAGATACATCATTTATTTCTTCTTACTATAAAACAAGGGAGAATGGTTTCTTAAACCTAGCATTTCCATCTGTTTCTAAGATTTTTACAAATTTTATATTTTCAGGAAATATACATATATTGAATTGTAAATTTTACTTAATATTCCATTTAAATCAATGTTTCCCCCTCTATTTTACAGATAAACTAAAACATGTGAAGAAAATAACAATTTATAATGGCCAGTATATCAACAACCACTGCCTGGCATTTTTGTCTTTAGTAAAGGATAGTTTAGAACATTTGGAAGTTAGCAAGTGTAGGGACATAACACCATTAGGGATTAGACAGATACTAGAACTTGTGTAAGTATTATAAAACACAGGGAATTGACATCTGTCAAGAGATAGATATAATTATAATCCTGCTCTTAGGGGGTGAACTGTTTTTCATGTGTCCTCTACAAGAAAGTTATGTATCATTTTTATACGACCGCAAAAATTTTGCGGTCGTATATTGGTATGGTGCTTGCGTCGTTGTCGTCGGCGTCGTCGGCGTCTGTGGACAGCGTAACTTTGCTTCTGGTGGACGGATCATTATGAAATTTTAGTATGATGTATCTTGGCACACGCATAAACAGAGGTTTTAATTTTGAGTTGGTGCCCCCAGCCCGTTTTAGAAAAAGGGGCCAAAAAGGGGTAAAATTGGGTATTTTCACATTTTTTGACTGTAGAAACTTTATTAATTGTTGGATTTTGATGGGGTTTGTTTCAGTGTGCTCCTGAGATGTGCTCCTGAGAAAATTTCCAATCTGGTGTATGCCAACGGATTTCACGTAGCATGTACCGCTTACGAGATAAATGGGGCCCAACAGGGGCAAATCTCAAAAAAAATAAATTTTTTATTTTTAGTCCGATTTTGATGCAATTTTTTTCAATGGATTCCTTGTGAAAAATTAATATGGCGCTCAATTATTAGATTTTTGATAACTTGTTTCCTTTCCCAGCTAGGAGGGGCCGAACGGGGCCAAAATTGCGAATTTGCAGATTATGTAGAATTTTTATTTTTCATCGGATTCCGTTGGGATTTTTTTCTTTGGATTCCTCTTGATCTAAGCTTTCAGTAATATGTCAACGGATTTTGTGTTGGTCTTACCGTTTCCGAGCTACAAGGGGTCAAAGGGGCCAAAAAAGCAATATTTCTAAATATGTAAAATCTTTATTTTTCATCAGATTTCGATGGGATTTTTTTCTTTGGATTCCTCTTAAGCTTTCAGTAGTATGACAACAGATTTTGTGTAGCTTTTACCGTTTCCGAGCTACAAGGGGTCAAAGGGGCAAAAATTGCAATTTTTCTAAATATGTCATATCTTTATTTTTCATGAGATTTCGATGGTTTTTTTTTTCTTTGAATTTCTATGGATGTTAAGGTTTAGTTGATAGTACATATTTTGCATAGCTCTTACGTTTTTTATCAGTAAGTAATCAAAAGGGTTTATTTATTCCCTATTTTGTTTCTAGCTAATAACTGTGTCTAGCTTCTTTTTGTCTCCATCTAATTATTGTGTCAAGCTCTTTACTGTGTCCACATTCACTTTAAACTACTTTTGTTGAAATTTCAGTGGTCGACATGCTGCGGTCGTATCATGCTGCGCTCGGCGTAGCCCTTTATTTGCAGAAACTAAGTATCATAGCTTGAAGATAATTGGATCAAATCTTAATTTTGGGGTGCTGTATTTTATGTTGCTTTTGAGATCCATGAAACAATTTCTTGTTTGCACAGAGTGGGTTTACCACTAATAAGTGATTTCTTCTTTTTGTTATGTTGATTCTGGAGTCCTTGTATCATATCTTTTTGTCCCTTTTTACAGTTTGAAGAGGGGGCATAATCATGCCAATTCCACTCAAGCTTCCTCCTTAAGTGCAGTAGCAACCATAGACTGTTCTCATCAGTCAGGTGAAATAGTCAAATTTGTGTCAAAAATTTTTGAATCAGCAATTAATGGTTTTGAACTTGTAATTTGATTTTTTGGGAATGAGTTGTAAGTTCAGTTTTTGTTTATATAACATATAATGTTAGGGCATAATATCTGACATCTACACTCTTCATTTTCAGTATTTAAAATTACTTAAAATTGTATTTTATTGTGTAGTCACAGAGTGATCCAAAAGTTAATTTGTCTTTTTTCTATTACAGGAATTTAAGAACATTAATATTAAAGGATCTTCCACAAATTGAAAATTTAAAAGCAGAGGATAAAGAGACAATGCTTCAGAATATGCAAGAATCCTTACCTAAATGTGATATAGAATTCTTTAAAGAAACTAAGAAATTGAAATAACCATTTCTGTGTATATCACTAGAATGTTTTTTTTTGTAATTTATGAATGTATAGTCTTTTATTTGCCTCTATTATTTATTAAATTTTCTAGAACTACCTAAACAATTTTTCAAATGAAAACTTTAAAGATAATTGAGGTTGATTGTAAACAAAAAAATGTGAATTGAAAATAATTTCATTGAATTTGATGAGTTACTTAGAGACCGACCATTTAACTTGAAAGGGGGGGGGGGTTATGGTTTTTTTGTAAAAAAATATTTTGGATTTGATTTTAAGTGAAAAAAATATTTTGGCTGCCAAAATGATGAAAAAAAAATTTCTGAAGGTGGCTTTCTGTCCAAGTTAATTTTGAAAAAAAATATTTTGTTGATACGCGTACAAAAAATAAATAAATTTTTTTGCGCGAAGCCCGAAAAAAAAATTCTGTCCAGAAAAAAAAAACCATAACCCCCCCCTTCAGGTTAAATGGTCGGTCCCTTAGAATTATTAGACATTCATGTCATTACATCAGTTATATTTGAATTTTAATCTTATGTCATTGTATATACACATATGGCAGATTACTGTGTGAAGACAATAAATATTCATTGTGTCTTTGTTGAATTGCTAAGGGCTTTTCCATTAAAATGTATGTACCAGGGTCGGAAGGCAATTTTCTACTACCCCCACAACCATGGGTTATGGACAAATATGAGAATAGCAATAAGATACAAAATCAACAAGAACCCACAAGAATTTCCAGGCCTGCCTTCCGACCCTGGTACATCCTTTTTAATGGAATAGCCCCAAAGCTTAAGTAATGTTCTACTGTTAAGTCTGTCATGGAGCATCTGTTGGTATAGAAATATAGGTATTCCATTCATCAACAGCAATAATTATATTTTCGACCACATATAGTGCTATATATTACATTATACAGAAATATTTGTGATATTGTATTGAATCACCTTTTAATACCTTGCCAAGCAGGGGATGAATTTTTGATTTGAGTTTTTTTTTTCATTTCGTTAACTGATCTTGTGATTGCATTTGATATATAATTTGTTAAAATAAATTTTTACCCTCACAGTGGAGACTTAGCTACACTTTTTATGACAGAAATAGTTGATCAAATTTGGATCAGATCACATATGGAATTAATAAGGACAATGCTGCTCAATGAGGTGAGCTAGCAGACTTTGCTGCTTTTTAGCTCACCTGACCCGAAGGGTAAGTGTGAGCTTTTGCCATCACTCCTCGTCCGTCCTTTAAACTTTTCACATTTTCATCTTTTTCTCTGAAACTGCTGAAGCAAAATCAACAAATCTTTACAGGAATGATGTACTAGAAGTCCTTTACTAAGAATGTTCATTTCGTTCCGATCCAATAAAAAACATGGCCGCCAGCACGGATCTTAGGTTTAACAATGGACCCTATGGGAAAAATCATATTTTCATCTTTTCCTCTGAAATCCGCTGAAGCAAATTCAACAAAACTTTACAGGAATGATGTACTGGAGGTCCTTCACTAAGAATGCTGATTTTGTTTGGATTGGATATTAAACATGGCTGCCAGCACAGAACTTAGGTTTAACATTGGACCCTATGGGAAAAATCATATTTTCATCTTTTCCTTGGAAACCTCTGAAGCAAATTCAACAAAACTTTACAGGAATGATGTACTAGAGGTCCTTCACTAATAATGCTCATTTTGTACAGATCCGATATTAAACATGGCTGCCAGCGCGGAACTTAGGTTTAACATTGTACTCTAAGGGAAAAATCACATTTTCCTCTTCTCCTCTGAAACAGCTAAAGCAAATTCAACCAAACTTTACAGGAATGATGAATGGAAGGTCCTTTACAAAGATTGCTCATTTCGTTCCAATCCGATAAAAACATGGCCGCCAGCACGGAACATAATTTAACTTTGGCCCCTATGGGAAAATCACATTTTCATCTTCTCCTTTGAAACAGCTGAAACAAATTCAACCAAACTTTACAGGAAGGATGTACTAAAGGTCCTTCACTAAGATTGCTCATTTCGTTCCAATCAGATAAAAAAAATAGCGGCCAGCACAGAACATAGTTTAACATTGGACCCTACGGGAAAATCTTATTTCATCTTCTTCTCAGAAACGGGTGAAGCAAATTCAACCAAACTTTACAGGACTGATTAACTAAAGGTCATTTATAAAGCTTGCTCATTTTGTTCCGATCTGATCAAATCATGGCCGCCAGCACAGAACATAGTTTAACATTGGACCCTATGGGAAAATAACATTTTCATCTTCTCCTCTGAAATGGCTGAAGCAAATTCAACCAAACTTTACAGGAATGATGAATAGAAGGTCCTCTACAAAGATTTCTCATTTCGTTCTGATCTGATAAAAAACATGGCTGCCAGCATGGAACATAGTTTAACATTGGACCCTATGGAAAAATCACATTTTCATCTTCTCCCCTGAAACCGCTGTAGCAAATTTAATCAAACTTTATATGACTGATGTACTAAAGGTCTTTTACAAAGATTGCTCATTTTGTTCTTATTTGACAAAAAACATGGCGACCAGCACAGAATGTATGTTTTACTTTACATTGGACTTTATGGGAAAAATCACATTTTCATCATCTTCTCTGAAACTGTTGAAGCAAATTGTATTGGAATGACGAGTAGAAGGTCCTTTGCAAAGTTTACTCATTTCAATAGGATAAAAAACACAGGTGCTAATAGAGAACATAGCTAAACATTAGACCTCCATTGGTAAAAAAACATCATTTTTGGTCATGCATGGCAGAGAAGTATTTTGTCAGGTGAGCGATACAGGCTCAATTTCTGAGCCTCTAGTTATTTTTTTCAAAGAGTTTATTTACTTAAATTTAGTCAAATTTAGTTTCTCTGACATCTTTGATCCAATTGGTACCAAACTTATTGTTGTACTGAACACAGTGTGTAATTGTGTATAATTTGTTGTCAGAATGCTCACTTTTTAGCTCACCTGGATATGCCAGGATGAGCTTTTGCCATCACTTTGCCTCCAGCACCTGTCCTTCATCTTTTGTTGTCAGTTTTTCCTTTAAAAAATTCTTCTTGAGATGACTTAATGGATTTGATTCAAACTTGGCTTGATGGATACTTATAAAGTGCCGACCAAGTGTTTTCATACCCTCTTTTTAGTGGGGCGGTATAAAGTGATCATGGTGTCTGTTCATTATTCCGTCTGCCTTTTAGGTACCGGTACACACTTTGTGGCAACAACTCCTCCTGGACTACTTGGCAAAATTCTATGAAATTATCACAGAACATTCAGTGCATATTGCCATTGTACACCAGATTTTCAAAATTTTGATTTGACTTTTTTTTAGTTGATTTTTTGACTGTGCGCCATAGGATTCCACACTTTGTGGCGACAACTCCTCCTAGACAAGTCTGTGAAATTCAATGAAACTTTCACAGAATGTTCAGTGCATATTGCCATTGTGCACCAGCTATTTTAAAATTTGAATTGACTTGATTTTTTATACGACCGCAAAAATTTTTGCGGTCGTATTATGGTATGGTGCTGTTGTCGTCGTTGTCGTCTTCTGTTGACACTTTTGTTTTTGGGCAATAACTTAAGTTCTAGTTGATCAATCCTTATGAAATTTTTACACAATGTTCCTTGGCACAAAAGGAAGGCTTGGCGTAGTTTTGGTCATTGGGGCCCACCCGTTTATTAAAAAGGGGCCAAAAAAGGGTAACATTTGATGTTTTCACATATTTGACTGTAGAATCTTTATTATATATCAGATTTTGATGGGGTTTCTTTCAGTGTTCTCCTTAGGAAATTTCCAATCAGTAATATGTCAACAGATTTCACATCGCATGTACCGTTCATGAGATAAATGGGTCCCAAAAGGGGGAAATCTCAAAAATCTATTTTTTTCATTTTTTGTCCGATTTTGATGCAGTTTTTTTCATTAGATTCCTTATGAAAAATTAATACAGTGCTTAACTTTTATATTTTTGGTAACTTGTTTCCTTTCCCAGCTATGAGGGGCCGAACGGGACCAAAATTGCAAATTTGCTGATTACCTGAAATTTTTATTTTTCATCGCATTTCGATGGGATTTTTTTTCTTTGAATTCCTCTTTATATAAACCTTTAGTAGTATGTCAACGGATTTTGCGAAGCTCTTACCGTTTCCGAGCTACAAGGAGTCAAAGGGGCCAAAATTGCAAATTTTCGAAATATGTGAAATCTTTATTTTTCATCTGATTTCGATGGAATTTTTTTCTTTGAACTCCTCTTGATATAAGCTTTCAATAGTATCCAACTGAGATTGCGTAGCATTTACCGTTTTCGAGCTACAAGGGGTCAAAGGGGCCTAAATTGCAAATTTTTGAAATATGTGAAATCTTTATTTTTCATCGCATTTCAATAGAATTTTTTTTCTTTGGATTCCTCTTGATGTAAGCTGTCAGTAGTATGGCAGCCGATTTTGCGTAGCTCCTACCATATTCGAGTTACAAGGGGTCAAAGGAGCCAAAATTGTAATTTTTCGAAATATTTGAAATCCTTATTATTCATCGGATTTCGATCAGATTTTTTTCTTTGGATTCTTCTTGATATCAGCTTTCAGTAGTAAGTCAACAAATTTGGCATAGCTTATCCCGTTTCTGAGCTAAAGTAGCCAAAATTGCAACTGATTCAAGCTCTTTATTGTGTCCATTTATTTACTGTATCAAGCTCTTTACTGTGTCCTCATTCATTTTGAATTACACTTGTTCAAATTTCAGTATTCGACATGCTGCGGTTGTATCATGCTGCGCTCGGCGTAGCCCTTTATTTGTTGTTGATTTTTTCACTGTCCGCAACAGGAGTACAAACTTTATGGCGACAACTCCTCCTACACCACAAGTGTTTTTATACCCCCACTTTAGCAGGGCGGTATAAATGTAATCATAAATAATATCCCCAATAAATAATGTCATACTGGATAAAATTGTACCAAAAAAGTATCCTGTGGGATATTATTTCAGTAGCTTATGGAAATTATTTCTATAGAAATAATATCCATCTTACATATTTTTTATCCTATGTTAGGAGAAAATGTCATTTGAAAAAAAAATATCCTATAAGATAAAATATACCAGAAAAAGTATCCCATAGGATAAAAAATCTTCACCTGTCTATATCAATTATATCCTCAAGGATAAAATTTCGTATGAAGATATTATCCGTATTAAATTTTGTTCCTTTAAACATTTGTATGAACACAGTTATGATTTTAATTACCATGATGCTATATGATTAGAATCATTTGCCAACACAATAATAATAATAAAAAATAAACAGTATATAACAGGTAGATCAAGTACCTAGATACCAAAAAAATACCCAGATAGTTTGAATTTAAA
>MJUU01005011.1:49595-59960 GCA_002080025.1 Modiolus philippinarum
ACGACGACGACGACGACGACAGCACCATACCAATATACGACCGCAAAAATTTTTGCGGTCGTATAAAAAACTACTAGTCCAATTAGAACCAAACTAAGTCAAAACGAACCACGAAATCCACAAAAATTGGAACTCCCACGAACAATGCTACTTTCACAGTATCCTGCAGATCCATATACCTCATTCAAGATGGCCAGACACATATTTTATATTAGATTCCAATAGTAAGAATAGGGTCTCTGAAAGCACCAATTCAATTGGAACTAAACTTGATAAAAAAGTTTTGGTAGCCCCTTTCAAAATTTGTGTGTTGCATGTCTGCATCTAATCCAAGATGGCCTCCAGCAGGTAACATAGTTTAACATTGGACCATACCTACCAACTGACCCAGAATCGTCGGGTTACACCTGTAATTTCGACCCTTCACCCGCATTTCTAATGACACCCGCCGCGTCACGGAATTTGTTACATTCACCCGGAATGACCCGGAATTATGCATTCATAATCATCGGGAGTTTTCAATTCTTTCAAAGCATTCTGAATCGATGTAAACAAAGACAACTTTAATTCTTAGAAAATAGGAGTTTCCGCCGTGACATCACAAGCTTGAAAAATTACCTTTGGTTGGTAAGAAATCGTAGTCACTGATTAGGGTCATATAAATGTCAATTTCAATAAACTGGCAAGAATTTGTTATTTAAGATAAATGGATAATTCTTTTTGATCTCAATTAAAGAATGTTTACACTTTTACAGGATGTAAAAATTTTTAATATATATAGAATTAGCGTATTTTGTAAACCATATAATGTTTCGAAACTTTCTCATTTTTGAAATTCACATGAAAAAATATTTGTCTATTTCTATTAAAAAGTAAATCGGTAGAAAAAATATGAATATCTCAATGTTTAACATTCATTTTACAGATCCAAAATCGTGCATATAATAAAAAAGTCATCAAAGATTAAAAACTTTAAGTGAAAATTCTTCGGCTTTGCCAACCAAAAATGCTAATTTGCATATGTAAATTAGATTTTGTAATGTCACTAAATGGATTCGCGGAAACTCCTATATTCAATTAACACTAATTGGGATGAGTTGTTTATTCAGTATAGCCTATCAATATAAAATTTGATGACTTTAATAAATGCCCAGGTGGAGAAAATGTGACTCTGTGACGTGGAAGTTCAAATCGGCAGCTTTGCTTCGTTCTAACAGATAAAAAAACGGTACATTAAATTATTTTTGGAGATCACCATTTGATTAAAATTTGTTTGGTCCTATATATTATCCATCATTAAAGAAGTTTTGTTCATTTATAAAAAAAAAAGTAGAACTAGTTCAGACCTGACGTACAGTTAATATTTGTTCTGTGATGTTAGGAATAACCAAACAGTTCAATATATTCTTAAATCTGCTTTTATAACCTTTTACGAAACCTTTGCACTGACAGAAATGAGCTAAAAAAGTGTAAAACATCATGCTGTAATACAATTTCACACATGGTCCATGTGACAGTAACATGTGTGTAACACACAAGACTTCCAAATGTTTTATCAAAAAGTTTGTTACATGCTATGACCCTCATTTTCATTTTCAAATGAGGGTCATGACAAAAAACATTCTTGCTAAGGACCACCTTCAACACCAGTTTTGAAGTCGAGACATCATTTTGTAAATGGCGGTCAATGAACAATTTTCAACATCGGTTTTGAAGTTGCAAATTTCATTGAAATCGAACGATGTTGAATTTTCCCGCCTTTTTACGGCGGCCATTTTGAAAATGGCGGTCAACAAACAATTTTAAACACCAGTTTTGAAATCCACACAGCATGGCAAACATTTTATCTATTTACACTTAACCTTCATCTGCTATAGTTTTGGAAATAAAAAAGAGCAATTACTCCTATAAGGGTTTTTGGATTTTCTTCAAAATTTCAAGGTTGGTAGATCTTGATACGCTGAACATTTTTGCAATATACACTTGACCTCTATCTGTTACACTTTTTGAAATAAAAAATAAAAAATGCACAAATTTTGAAAATTTTACGGAAAAGGGCAATTACTCTAAGACGGGTTTTCGGATTTTCTTCAAAATTGCAGGGCAGGTAGATCTTGTCATGCTAATCACTTTTACCCCATCAGATTTTTGATATCTGTAATGGTTTTTGAGTTATTTGCCAAAAACAGCAATTTACCCCTATTTGCTATTTTTAGTAACGGCAGCCACGTTGTTTGGTCCTCAGACTAATCGAACACAATTTTGAATCTAGATACCCTGGTGATGATTCAGGCCAAGTTTGGTTCAAATTGGCCTAACGGTTTCAGAGGAGAAGATTTTTGATATCTGTAATGGTTTTTGAGTTATTTGCCAAAAACAGCAATTTACCCCTATTTGCTACTTTAGTAATGGCAGCCATGTTGTTTGGTCCTCGGAGACGGGTTTTCGGATTTTCTTTAAAATTGCAGGGCAGGTAGATCTTGCTATGCTGATCACTTTTACACCTGTCAGATTTTTGATATCTGAAACGGTTTTCGAGTTATTGGCCAAAAACTGCAATTTACCACTATGTTCTATTTTTAGCAATGGCGGCCATGTTCTTTGACCTACCGCCTAATCGAACATAATTTTAAGAAGCCATACTCTGGTGATGATTCAGGCCAAGTTTGGTTACATTTGGCTCAGTGTTTTCAGAGGAGAAGATTTTTTAAATATTGTTGACAGACAGACAGACGATGGACAGACGGACGACAGATGCATAGTGATGGCAAAAGCTCACATGGCCTTTTAGGCCAGGTGAGCTAAAAATGACAATATCATTGTTACGATTTATTCTTTTTTATTTTCTTTTTCTTTCTGAAAGCCGGTTTATCAATATGTACACTGTTAGATGGTGATTTTTGTCCTGGTGTTTTCACATGTAATTTGCTAGTGGATACTTTATTCAGTTTTGACTTTTTTTTTACATTTGAACTTTCTTTTTGTGTATTCCTCTGGACATGTTTAGAAGATCCATTCAATTTTTGAAGTCTTATCTTTTTAATAATCTCCCTGAAAATAATAATAAAAAAATTTAATTAATTGTTTATAATTGTGAGTTTATTACTATATGTACATGAAAATGAAAATACAATAGTAAAATCAAGTATAGTCATTATGTATGAGATGTTCTATTCATCAGATTGATTTTCTTGTTGATTTAATCATTTGAGCAATGGAGGAAAATGATCAAATTTCAAAACATGAGCAAAACTTCAATAGAAATTTAGTAACTGAACCAACAAAAGTACTTATGACTGAGAAGCTTATAAATTCTATAATAAATCATGTACAAGAAAATGTTCAGCTGATTTTTACAGTTATTTCTCTTAGGTGTTGAATATCAATATAATCACAATAGCCACATGTGGGACATGCTTACCCTTTGAAAGGACTGAAAGATACTTTTTGTTTTGTTTTGTTTTGTGGGATTCACATCATAACTGCTTTATTTTTTTGTGGTGATTGTGTTCTGTTTGTTAGTTTTGCCCTTGTAATGTTTTTTCAGTTAATGTTATCTCTCCATACTGCCATGTTTTTGGACCTTTGACTTGTGATATATATACATGTATTTGTTTGCAGATATTACTTTGATGTCTTATAAAGTAATCAACCATTTAAACATGTTTCCCAAGTATGGTGACATTGTCCACCAATTCAGTGCTAACTAAATTAATATACAATGCATGTACTTATAAACTAGAATTTGTAATAATAACACCACAATTTTCTAATATGATTCCTCATGGTTTCTTGACTGGCCATATATGTTGTGTATTAGAAATAAACATTGCCTGCTGAATTACAACTTTTTCATTGTCGTTCAACATTTCTTCAGATTCTAGACCATTTTTTTTATCTGCATGTATTTATGTATGTGATTCATTTTTTCTTCACTTGCCAATCTGAGCAGATTACAGATTTGGAATCTAACAACATAATACTGAATATGTCTTCTGTTGTATACCTTTTTTTCTTTGCCTTTTCAATATCAGATTTAATGGCAGTGGATATATGTTCTCTCTTTGGAACTCGTTTTGCCATCTTCTTTCTTTTTTTCCTAAAATATTCAACAATATAATATCAGGGAAAATCTTTAAAAAATTATAATCTTATTTTGAATTATTACTGGTCTTTTTTAAAAGGAAAAAATAGTAATGGTGCATTACATGATACCCCGCCACGTTTCACAAAATTTCTAAGTAAAAAGGAGCATAACTCCAGGACAATGCATACCAATGAACCCAAAATTATACTTGGCCTGTGTTTTGTGGAAAACAATTTACATACCAAGTTTGAAGACAGTATGTTATTTCATTCACAATTTATGAGTAAGAAACCTAAAATTTGCAAAATTTCACAGTTTCAAGGGGCATAACTCCAGAACCCTTGGACCTCTGAACCAAAAATTGAACTTGACCTGAGTTTTCTGGTAAATAACTAACATACCAAGTTTGAAGACCTTGCGTTATTTCCTTCACAAGTTATCAGTTGGAAACCCTAAAATTCGCAAAATTACAAAGTTTCAAGGGGCATAACTCCAGAACCCCTTGGACCTCTGAACCCAAAATCGAACTTGACCTGAGTGTTGTAGTAAACAAGTTACATACCAAGTTTGAAGACCTTGTGTTATTTCCTTCACAAGTTATCAGTCGGAAACCCTAAAATTCGTAAAATTTCACAGTTTCAAGGGGCATAACTCCAGAACCCCTTGGATCTCTGAACCCAAAATCGACCTTGACCTGAATGTTGTAGCAAACAAGTTATATACCAAGTTTGAAGACCTTGTGTTATTTCCTTCACAAGTTATCAGTCGGAAACCCTAAAATTCGTAAAATTTCAAAGTTTCAAGGGGCATAACTCCAGAACCCCTTGGACCTCTGAACCCAAAATCGACCTTGACCTGAATGTTGTAGCAAACAAGTTACATACCATGTTTGAAGACCTTGTGTTATTTCGTTCAAAAGTTATCAGTCGGAAACCCTAAAATTCGCAAAATTTCAAAGTTTCAAGGGGCATAACTCCAGAACCCCTTGGACTCTGAACCCAAAATCGAACTTCACCTGAGTTTTGTGGTAAACAAGTTGCATACCAAGTTTGAAGATCATGTGATATTTCGTTCAAAAGTTATCAGTCGGAAACCTTCGGGGGACGGACAGACGGACGACTGAGGGTATCACATAATACCATGCCACTTCGTGTGGCAGGGTATAAAAACTACAGTGGAGTTTGTTTTTAATGAACAAGGTTGTAATGATATCAGGAGGTCAAGAAAAATCCTGGTCCCAACACTCTTTTGAAAGCTTATTAAAAATTCTTTATATCAAAATCAGGCTTATAACAGTCCAAACAATGTTTTAAGTACTCAAAATTGACCTGATTTAACAAAGAACAAATTGTTTATCTGTCTTCTTTTATGCACAAATGATCATATTTAACGTCACTTTCACCAGTATTTCAGCTATCTCATGACAGTCAGTTTTAGTGGTGGAGGAAGCTGGAGTGCCCGGAGAGAACCACTGACCTTGGGCGGGTAACTGACATACTTTATCACTTATGATTGTAAGTCGAGTGCACCTTTTTTTGTAATGTACAAAATGGGGCCCAAACTCATACCGCAGTGGTAAAAGACTACAGTGGTTGTATAGGTAATAGAACTACCTTTACAACTTGGCCATCCAGGCCCCTAGAATAAAGGAAGCATGACATTGAATAAGTGTATAATAAAGTGTAATAAAACAACGGCAGTAGAATACCGAAGGAACAAAGGAAGTGATGATTACAAAAATCGAAGTCCAAAGACATGGCACAAGCGTCAACAGAGAAAAACAAAGACAAAAAAAGGATGCGAGACAGCCACAACAGACAAATGAAGAGACGACATTAAGAACAAAGGCACTCATAGTGTGAACTCCCATGAAAATCGGGAGTGACATCAGGTGCTCCGAAAGGGTAAGCATGTCCTGCTCCACTAGTGACACCCGTCACACGATCAGTGAGGTATATATTGTTTTGAAAGTTCTGATTTGAGGCTGATTGGAATCGCCATTTTCTAACCCTTAGACAAAACTAATAAAAATCCATGGTACATGTTACTACCGTAACCCTCGAACAGTACTAAGTTAAAAATTTGAAAAGCCATTGTAAGTCTCTTGAGTATTCAAACATTAACCAGCACAAACAAGTAGCACAAACATCACCAACGGAGACAAAACTAAAATTTTACAGTATGATATACAAGACAACACAAAAAAATAAAACCACTGACAGTGTGAACTCCCATAAAAAGCGGGAGTGACATCAGGTGCTCCGGAAGGGTAAGCATGTCCTGCTCCACTAGTGGAGCAGGACATGTCTAATAATATATGAATTGGGATATAAAAAAATATATGACAAAATTCTATATGTATTTTGAAGAAGCAAGATTTAGTTAATTAAAACTAGAGCTTATGCCGAATGGCAACCAATTATGCCCCCGCTAATTGAACCCTGAATCAATACGGCAAGTGCATATTTAATTGTGCTTTGACACAATACAGGTGTTGACACAGTACAAGTATGGACACAATGATTTGCCTT
Organism: Modiolus philippinarum; assembly: GCA_002080025.1. Lineage (NCBI taxonomy): Eukaryota > Metazoa > Mollusca > Bivalvia > Mytilida > Modiolidae > Modiolus > Modiolus philippinarum. The sequence goes on from MJUU01005011.1 coordinate 56,214, forward strand.
CTCTTTTTCCAAAATATATAAAAGGAAAGTTCTGAGCCCAAAAATCAATTCTATGGGTGCTAGGCAATCTTCTTGTAAAGTTTCATCCATTTTGAGGAACTATGAATTTTCCCGCCTTTTTCCAGTTTCCATGGCAACGGCAGCCATTTTGAAAATTCTGAGACCCAAAATCATTTCTATGGGTGCTAGACATTCTTTTTGTAAAGTTTCTTCAAATTTGAGGCACTTTGAATTTTCCCGCCTTTTTTCAGTTTCCATGGCAACCGTGGCCATTTTGAATATTCCAAAAGATATGTGTGTGCTCATCTACTTTCCTTTGAAGTAGTTGGAATTTGTTTGCAAACTTTCTCAAAAACATGAATAGTTGTGTTTTGCATTTGTATGGACGGACGGACAGACGAACAGACGGACGAACGGACGGACGAACAGACATGACGGACGGACAGACGGATGGACGGACAAGGGTAAAACAATATGCCCCCGACTTTTCATCACGGGGGCATAAAAATTGAAAATAAATTTTTAGTATTTGGGAAAAGTGCCATTTATGCCACTTTTGCTACTATATGAAACTCAGGCTAAAAGATTATACAAAATGCATTCATGTCTATAGCATTTCATATAGGGTAGTCAGAAAACTGCATTTAACCTTTACACAAGACATAAAGGTAATATAAATCCAGTTACATTTGAATTTTATGCAAGAGGATTTATCTCAACAGCAATATCATCCAGTATTAATTTTTCTCTAATGATATGTGAAGTTTCAACCAGTTCTGACCCGATAAATAAATTTTCATTTCCAACATATGTAGAATAAAGCCCTGTGTTATTTCCTACCAAATCTATTCGGAATAAAATTCTGGGTGTTTATCATTTATTATTAGAGAAAAAGATTACACCACTTTATCCCAATTACAAATGTATTACCACATTTTATCCACTCTAGATAGTTAAATCTAAAAATTTTTAAATGCTTGGCAAGCTTCGCAATTAAATTTAACTATCTCTAGTGGATAAAATATGGTAATGAATGGGATCTTATGGTGTAATCTACGTACAGTATAACTGTTACATCACAATGTTTACATTCTATTTACATTCAAGATAAACATGTTTTATTTAACAATGTACTATAAAATGTAACTGAAGGATCTTCAGGATGATTGATGGATGGATATTTTCAATTACTGAATAAAATTTCACTTTTTAATCAGGTGCAAAATGCAAATGTGTCAAAAAGTGAATATTAAAAAAAAAACTAGAGGCTCAGAGACTGAGCCTGTATCGCTCACCTGACAAAATGCTTCTATGACATGCATGACAAAAGAGATATATTTTACCAATGAGGTCTAATGTTAAGCTATGTTCATTGTGGGCACAAGTGTTTTATTGTCTGATTCTATTGAAATGAGTAATCTTTGCAAAGGACCTTCAATACATCATTCCAATACAGTTTAGTTAAATTTGCTTGAATAGTTTCCGAGGAGATAATGAAAAGTATGGTTTTCACATGGCCGGCTACGATGATATGCTCTGTTCTGCACTGGAAGCCAACTTATTTATCGGACTGAATTAGCAATCTTTGTTAAGAACATTCCGTACATTATTCCTGTAAAGTTTGGTTGAATTTGCTTCAGCAGTTTCAGAGGAGAAGATTAAAATGTAACTTTTCCCATAAGGTGCAATGTTAAACTTAGTTCCACACAGGCGGCCATGTTTTTTTTTCAGATTGAAATAAAATTTGCAATCTTTGTAAAGGACCTTTAGTACATCATTCCTGTAAAGTTTGGCTTAATTTGCCTCAGTCCTTTCAGAGGAGAAGATGAAAATGTGATTTACCAATAGGGTCCAATGTTAAACCTAAGTTCCGTGCTGGCTGCCATGTTTTTTATTAGATCTGAAAGAAATGAGTAATCTATGTAAAGGACCTTTAGTACATCATTCCTGTAAAGTTTGGTTGAATTTGCTTCAGTGGTTTCAGAAGAGAAGATAAAAATGTGATTTCCCCATAGGGTCCAATGTTAAACTATGTTCCGTGCTGGTGGCCATGTTTTTATCTCTGATCAGAACAAAATGAGCAATCTTTGTTGAGGACTTTTAGTACATCATTCCTGTAAAGTTGGTTGAATTTGCTTCAGTGTTTTCAGAGGAAAAAATGAAAATGTAATTTTCCCATAGGGTCCAATGTAAAAACCATGTTCCGTGCTGGTGGCCATGTTTTTTGTTGGATCAGAAGGAAATGAACAATCTTTGTATAGGACCTTCAGTACATCATTCCTGTAAAGTCTGGTTGAATTTGCTTCAGTGGTTTCAGACAAGAATTGAAAATGTGAAAGGTTTAACGGACGCCGGACGGACGGACGGACGGACCATGAACACCAAGTGATGGCAATAGCTCACACTGACCCAGGTGAGCTAAATAAATCCATGTGCATTTTATATAAAAATAGGACTGTTTCAGAAGTTATTTCTCCAATATAAATATGTCATTTCTACGCTCATCATTATGGAGGTCTAAGGTTTAACTTAATTCAGTATCACTTTATTGCTCTGTTAAACCCAATATTAATATCACCGGAGTGCAACAATTGTAAAGTATACAAAGCTTTGTTGTATGGTGTTTAAAAATGATTCTTACTTTGATGGCTTTTTCATCTGTAACATATATTGTGGTACTGGACAACCCGCTTCAACCATTATATTTGCAATACTGAAATTGTAGAGAGAGAAACAGTCAATAAGCACAATTCACTGGAATTCATAAGCTCCCTGTACTGATTGGTCATTTTAAGCTGATGTCTTCATATGATATAAGTTTATCTGTTGTCTGTCAATTCACTTTATACATATTTACAGTGTTTCAAGTGAGGTCTTATACCCAAATTCTTGCTAGCAGCTAAAACTTTTTTACAAATTGACAGAAAAATAGAAACAAAACAAGAAAAGGGAGAAGCAGGAAACAACAGCTAATCCCCTTGCCACTTTGCTCTTTTTTAAAACTAGTGCAGTTGGAAACGACAGCTAAGGCCATACAAAATTAATTAATTGGTTCTCAGGCAATTTTTCATTTAAAATGATGAGGGAGGGAGGTGATTTTTTTTATCTTTTTATTTGCCAAAAAATAGATGAGGCAGCTTTTTACATTGTAAAAACCACCAAAAATGTAGTGAGGGAGGTGATTTTTATATTTTATTTTATTGAAATGGCACAAAATAGGGTCACTGAGAGGCTTTTTTCAAGCCTCAAACTAGATGAGGGAGGGCCTGTGAACCAATAAATTATTTTTTTTATGGCCTAATCCCCATGTTTGATGTTTTCATGTTTGATAATGAAATGAATTTATTCCAAACTAAAACTAGAGAATGTGTCTGTAAGACACGGATGCCCCGCCAATAGATTTGTCGCAAAAGATTAGCCAATCATTCATAAAATTAGTTCCCTGTCACTGAATTGTGATGAAATCAAAAATTTAACCAAAGTCATTCAACCATAAAATGTAGGTCATGGTCACCCAATTGTTAGTGAAATGCGTAGGTCTCTTTTAGCTGAATGTTACAGTGAAATATTATGATGCTACAATACATAGTAGTTGAGAAACAGACTTAAACACAAAACTTAACCAAAGTCACTGAGGCGTAAAATGTAGGTCAAAGCCACATAATTGTCAATAATTTGGGTAGTACTCATCAAGGCAATTAATTTGATGAAATATCATTATCCTATAATGTGTAGTTGTTGAGAAAT
>MJUU01005011.1:67804-87111 GCA_002080025.1 Modiolus philippinarum
TATCTCTTATAGTTTTTCTGATAAAAAATTAATAAAGTTAAAATTTTGCAAATTTTACAGAAAAAGGATAATAACTCCAAGATGAGTTTTGGATTTTCTTCAAAATTGCAGGGCAGGTAGATCTTGCTATGCTGATCACTTTCGTCCCAGTCAGATTTTTGATATCTGTAATGGTTTTTGAGTTATTTGCAAAAAACAGCAATTTACCTCTATGTTCTATTTTTAGTAACAGCAGCCATGTTGTTTGGTCTTCGGACTAATCGAACATAATTTTTAAACTGCATACCCTGGTGATGCTTCAGGACAAGTTTGGTTACAATTGGCTCAGCAGTTTCAGAGGAGAAGATTTTTGAAATTGTTGACGGACGACGGACGCAAAGTGATGGCAAAAGCTCACATGGCCTTTTAGGCCAGGTGAGCTAAAAATTTAAGTCATGAAAGCAATACTTTTAAGATGGAAGTTGTTAAGACAATTTAAGAAAACTAGAGGCTCAGAGACTGAGCCTGTATCGCTCACCTGACAAAATGCTTCTATGCCATGCATGACCAAAAATGACCCAAAAAAATCCTTAGTGGCAGCCATGTTTTTCATTGGATCAGATCGAAATGAGCAATCTTTGTTAAGGACCTTAAGTACATCATTCCTGTAAAGTTTGGTTGAATTTGCCTCAGAGGTTTCAGAGGAAGATGAAAATGTGATTTTTCCCATAGGGTCCAATGTTAAACCTAAATTCCATGCTGGCAACCATGTTTTTAATCCGATCGAAAGGAAATGAGCAATCTTTGTAAAGGACCTTCCATACACAATTCCAGTAAAGTTTGGATGAATTTGCTTCAATAGTTTCAGAGAAGAAGATGAAAATCTTATTTTCCCATAGGGTTCAATGTTAGACTATGTTCCCTGCTGGCGGCCATGTTTTTTATCCCTTTGGAATGAAATGAGCAAACTTCATGAAGGACCTTAAGTACATCATTCCTGCAAAGTTTTGTTGAATTTGCTTCATTGGTTTCAGAGGAGAAGATGAAAATGTGATTTTTCCCATAGGGTCCAATGTTAAACCAAAGTTCTGCGCTGGCGACAATGTTTTTTATCGGATCAGAACAATATGAGCAATCTTTGTAAAGGACCTTCCATACATCATTCCTGTGAAGTTTGGTTGAATTTGCTTCAGTGGTTTCAGAGAAGAAGATGAAAATGTGATTATCCCATACGGTCCAATGTTAAACTAAGTTCCAGCGGCCATGTTTTTTTATCCGATTCAAACCAAATCAGCAATCTTTGTTAAGGACCTTTAGTACATCATTCCTGTAAAGTTTGGTTGAATTTGCTTCAGCGGTTTCAGAGGAAAAGGTGAATATGTAATTTTTCCCATAGGGTCCAATGTTAAACCTAAATTCCGCGCTGGCCGCCATGTTTTTTATCGGATCGAAACGAAAAGTGCAATCTTTGTAAAGGACCTTCCATTCATCATTCATGTAAAGTTTGGTTGAATTTGCTTCAGTGGTTTCAGGGGAGAAGATGATATTATGAAAAGTTAACGGACAGACGACGGACGCCAAGTGATGGCAATAGCTCATGCACACTGACCCTTTGAGTCAGGCGAGCTAAAAATCATGCTTCAATTTCAATACATGTATTTCTATATTTGTGAAAGCCATAACATGAAACAAAATTTAAAGACCCTAAATTCATTTGAAAGAACACTTCTTTTTATGCATACAATTTACTATCAGACCTGATTTTCTATTTGCAAAGAAAAAAGCAGACATCAGACTTCACCAAAAATAAACATACAGTAAAATTAAGATTCGCTATAGTAAAATATGGATTTCTATGTGCAGATATTCATGTCAAGTGGAGAACAAGAGGCTCTCAAGAGCCTGTATTGCTCACCTGGGTCATGGCTGACACAATAAGTCAAAATTATCGCAACGTTTTCAAATTTGTTTATTGACTGTTTAAGGGTCTCATTTTGAAGTTTGCTGATGTTATATGATCCCAAATTAAACTATGTTCCTCACAGGCAGCTATTTTTGATGGGGCATAGACCAACTGTCACCTTTCTTGAAGAAGACCATATTAGGATCATTGTGCCTCACTTTGGTTCCAATTGGTATAGTATTTTCAGAGGAGATCTTTAAATGATTTCCCATGAGGTCCAAGGTTAATCAATGTTCCCTGCTGACTGCCATCTTGGATGCTATGCGGACAAGCCAGACACATTTTATGAAGGGGACCAAGTAAGGACCATTGTGACTTAAGTATGATTCCAAATGGCCATGTTCTTTCAGAGGAGAAGATCTTTGAATATGTTTCCCTATAGGGTCCAATGTTAAAAACATGTTCCCTCACGGCGGCCATTTAGGATATGATGTGGACTTGCTGAACACATTTTTTAAAAGATGCCACGTAAGGACCATTGTGACTAAGTTTGGTTCCAATTGGCCCAGTATTTTCAGAGGAGAAGATTTTTGCAATATTGTCCAATTTTGGACAAAGTTCCCCACTGGTGGCCATCTTGGATGACGTGCAGACTTGCTGAACAAAATTTTTAAAGGGGACCACCGAAGGACTATTGTGACCAAGTTTGGTTCCAATTGGCACAGCGGTTTCAGAGAAGATCATTGAATGCTTTCCCAGGGTCCAATGTTAAACCACGTTCCCTGCTGGCAGCCATCTTGGATATGATACGGACTTGCCAGACATTTATTTTAAAAGGGGCCACCTCAGGACTATTGTGCCCAAGTTTGGTTCCAATTGGCCCAAGCTGTTTCAGAGAAGACAAGAAATGTTTATATGAAAAGTTTACGATGGACGGACCACTGACAGCAAGAAGATCACCATGGCATAGCCATGCAGGTCAGTTTCAAAGTTATGCAGGCATATAAGCTCAGATGCTATTTCAATATTTATCTGGAAGAGACATTTACATGGTGTGCAAGCAGGCTTTACATCATTATACAATATACAACTATATACAATTATTTTTAATTTGTGAAATAAGTAATGTAAAAGTTTGTACAAAAACACTTTTTTGCTCTTGATTTTGTAACAAATAATTATTTTTAATAAAGTGATAACAGGGAATTTCTCTTAAACTTAAAAGAGAAAAGTAAATCAAAGAAGATTTGAACACAGAATTTAAAGGGAAATAACTCATAACCATATGGCATTGAAAAAAAATTTTTCTTGGGTGAAAAAGAGTCAATAACTACAACACAGGCACTTGGATTTTCTTCAAAATTTCAGAGTATGTAGATCTTGATATGCTGAACATTTTTGCAATTTACACTTCACCTCTATCTGTTACAGTTTTTGAAATAAAAAATAAAAAATGCATAAATTTTGAAAATTTTACGGAAAAAGGGCTGTAACTCTGAGATGGGTTTTCCGATTTTCTTCAAAATTGCAGGGCAGATAGATCTCGTCATTCTAAACAATTTTACCCCATCAGATTTTTGATATCTGCAACGGTTTTTTAATAATTTGCCAAAAACAGCAATTTACCCCTATGTTCTATTTTTAGTAACAGAAGCCATGTTGTTTGGTCCTCGAACTAACTGAACATATTTTTTAAACTTCATACCCTGGTGGTGACTCAGGCCAAGTGTGGATTAAATTGGCCCAGTGGTTTCAGAGGAGAAGATTTTTGAAAAAAAGTTTATGACAGACGGACGGACGGACGGACGGACGACAAGTGATGGCAAAAGCTCACCCTGGCATAGCCAGGTGAACTAAAAATCAGATCAGTTCTACATAAATAGAATTACATTATCATCCCAATTTGTATTATCAACATAAAATATAATGGTTATACATGTCCTTTTATACCAGTAGTATATAATAGCCAAGATGGTAGTCTTGTATGTAGGTGTGTCTCTGGTTTCTACTATTTATAACTATTTACCTTAGCTTGAGGTCTTTCTGAATGTATTACATCAACATTCATACCATCATAAATCAGCTCACTGAATAATTCCTGGGCTCTTTCCTTGGACTGTACAAATACCAAAATAGGTGGTTGTATTCCCTAAAACAAGATAAATTATGTTATAACAGATATAACAGTCTATTTTTTTGGCTTTGTAATTCCAATTTTTCTATAGCTTCAAATATAAGACAAGACACAGTAAAAACATTCAGCAAGCTAAAACAACTTTGTAATCCTCAATTTTCCATAAAAAGATTTTTATTCTTTATTGGTTTTAAACATAGTACTGAACAGAGTACAAAAGCTCTTTAGCATGCATGCTACAATAACATTTTAACCTGGACTTTCCACAAATAGATATGTGTTTTATATTGGCTAAAGATATAACAAATGACAAAATACCAAAGGCTGTCTAGCATGCATGCTACAAATACAATTGTAAACCAGTGATTTCATTAGCAGCCGGGAACCGGAGAATTTCACCGGCTATTTCATCAAAATCCCCGGCTATCGAAATTTCATGGTTTTCTTTAAATTTCATAAGTTTTTATTAGCTCGGCTATGGAATAGCCTAGCTATATAGATAGTTCTTGGGGGAGGTGAGGAGTACGCTTGTTTATATTTTGTATCGCCTAACAAAAACATGGTCAAAATGGAACGTGATGCTTACTCTAGAATTTCGTCCCATTAAAGCGTTTGGAAGATTGTGATTTACTCTGGCCATCGGTTAGTTCGCCCCATTTATCAATATCGCCACTGCGCTGGTTCCCAGCTGAATACTCACTACTGTCTCTGTTTACGTTCCAGATTTACTTGAAAGTACGAAGGGACGCGATTATAGGTCCGAGATGAAAATGGCTGTCGATAACCATACCATATGGCCATAGTGAAGGTCAGTGGTGATGAAAAACGAAGCGACAACGCTCAATATTGGACTTTTGTCCAAAAAAGTGCTACATTCACAGGCGTTCGTTTCTGTCAATGGGGAGAACGACTATCCATGGGGGTTTACTATCCAACACGGAGTCGTTCTCCCCAGTGACAGAAACAAACGCCTGTGCCCAAATCGATCCGAAACACGTATTTAGTGGATGAAATCATATAATAAAAGATTTCTTAATAAACGAACATGGTTATTATGTTATGAAATTCGCTAGGAATCATTTATATTCGACACCATCAATAATTAAAAACTGAAAGAGTTATAACACGCTAATAAACGAACATGGTTGCAATGTTATGAAATACTCTAGGATAGGTAATGACACGATTTTTATAGAAATTATAAAATAAGACTTTCAGTATACTAGTAAAATAAAGTGATTCTAGAATATTGGCCCACACAGTACATGATGTCACACCATGACTGCATGTCACCACAAATTGCACCTGAAATAAAAACAAATATGAAGATTGCTTAAAATGTATCATAATTTGTGAATCACAGTTGTTGTTAACAAAGAAAAAAGGAGTAATTGGTGGCAGGAGAAGCCACAATTGGGGTTCAAATTTCCTCAAATCCATTTTCTGTCGGGGGGCTTCGCCCCCCTGGACCCCCTACCAGGGCTTTGCCCTGGACCTACTGGAGGCCTTTAGCGGCCCCAGACCCCCGGCCGTATATTTTTTCTCCCCCTATTATTTCCAATTCTCCCCCTATTCAAATTCCTACTGAAACCACTGTAAACTCTAACTTTTCATACACAGATCAATGCTTGAAACTCTAACTGTTTACATTTTTAATAAATCAATGTCATTAGAATATAAGGGTATAAGTTGGTATATTCACATATGCACATGTTAAAATTAAAGTCACTTGTTGAATTCTATGTTTTTATTTTCAATATCTTGTGACTTTTCCATCTAAAAAAAAAATAACAAGGGAAACATATATGTAGAAAAATAATAAAGTAATTGTAGAAATGTTGAATCCATGATTTTATTGCACCAAACAAGAAGAATAATACATGTACAGACCTCAGACTTCATCTTCAATCTATATTGTTGTTCTTGTGAAATAAAATCAAGGATTGATTCTATAAACACACAATTTCATCAGATACAATTATATCATGCTAATGAGGTCTATCCTTGATTTTATATATACACATGTTTTTGTCCTTAATCTATATTGCTGTTCTTGTGCTATTAAATCAAGGACAGATCACATCATTATACTATAAATGTATATCACAGTGGTTCCCTTTAAAAGCAAAGCATTTTGGTCAGAAATTTTTTTTTGGCAATTAACCAGATTTCCCATTGTTTGAAATTCAGCAGTCATAACAAAAGTAAGAAACAGCTGCATTTTACATGTATCACATAAAAGTGTTAGCTCTAAAATGCAAGTATGATCTTTTATATATCCAATCCAACTTACTTTTTGTATAATTTCTCTGATAGCAAATAATTTTCCATATTCTGTACCCACAAACTGTAATTCCTGTTCTATTGTTTGTGTAGCTGAATTTCTACAATATATAAATTTAACTGATTACTGTTCAAGTGGTTATTGGGTAAGTCTCACTGATTTTGTGAATTATTAATAAACATAATATCATCTGAAGCCCAAACAATTTTTCAATGAATCTGATCCTTTTCAATGTTTGCAATACTTTCCAAAAAGAAAATTTCCAGCATAAAAGGACAAGATGATTCTAAATTAAAAATCTTTTTGCCTTTCTTTATCAGCAGTTATTTGGGATTTTTTGTTTTGTTTTTGCTGCATACATAGCATAGATATAGTAAGTTATTAATCAAAATGGCTTATTTCAGTTTGGGTTTATATGTTTTTAAATGAACTTCCTTAAAAACAAACAGTTATATATTTACAATGTTATATGTAAACAAACAAACCTACCTTGCACCAACATATATTTGAATGACATTATCTAGATTAAGTCTACACCATTCTTCTACATCATAAGCAAATGTAGCGCTAAACATTGCTCTCCGTACATTCTTTGAATCACAGGCCTTGTATATTACAGCTAGCTGATTAAAAAAATAAAAATCTGATAAATTTAATATTGATATAAAAAATATCCAAATCTGCATAAATAATGTGCTATATTCAACACTTTACACATTCCTATTTAAACTACAAAAAGTATTAACATTGACACAGAGTAGAATATTCCAATCTTAGTCCAACATTTTATCATTTTAATTTTTGATGAAGTTCAGGATTGAACATCATTATTACACATGTGAATTCTGTTACACATCAGTGTGTCTGTTTCCTTTTCTGATTTTCAGTCAGGATGCTGTGTTGTTGAAGGCCACAACAGGCTGATAAATTTGGGCCATTCATTCTGTCTTGCTCTTGTAATTTATTAGCTGTTCTTTTTTGTTTCTTGTTTTGTAAATTTTGTACTTTTTATCTTTTAAATGGTGGCTTTTATTTTGTTCATACTTCAGGACACTTGATTATTAAACAACTTTATGGTCCACTGATATTTTCTGCTACGCTTACATAATACATCAGATACAGAAGATTTTCCTTAGTTTCAGAATTTTCTTCATATAAAACATTATGTCTTAGAGCATAAAAAAGAAAAAGTTTTAAATTTTGAGAATATTCCATGTGCATTTAAATCAAGGGAAATATAGTTTCTACAACAAGAACTAAGTTGATTATGAAATTTCTCACATCGAGTTAAATAAATTTTGCAAATGTTTATTGTCCCTTGTCTATGACCTTAACGGTCTACTTGTTCCTATTGTGTAACCAATTTAGCAATTTCATTTACCTATAGATGTTATAAAGTTGTTCAAGAGCAACATATATTGTAAAAAATTTTTGGAGACTTGCTATTGTTAACTAATCTAAACAATGATGGTCCTTTTGAATTTTCCAACAATTCTATTGTATATCAATCTGTAATGGCCTGGGGAGGTTTTACCTTGAAAACTTACCTTTACATGTAATATAACAAAGAGAAATTAACTCAATTATAAGATTTCCTTTTATGAAAAAAAAATGAAAATCCCTCTCTACATTATGCATATAGCAATATTTATTCTTATAATGGTGTTATTTTTAAATAAATTCATTTAGTACCTTCTTTTTCAGTGACTATATAAACTCTTTATATAGTTCCTATTTTCATCAACAGATCAAGGTAAAACCTCCCCAGGCCATTACAGATTGATATACAATAGAATTGTTGGAAAATTCAAAAGGACCATCATTGTTTAGATTAGTTAACAATAGCAAGTCTCCAAAATTTTTTTTACAATATATGCTGGTCTGTTAGTATTGCTCTTGAACAACTTTATAAGGTGTGTTCACGTTTCTCCAATTTTTAATTATTAAGTTTTGGACAATAGACCTTTTTATTCACAAATTCATAGGTGCCACCATTGCCGACTTCTGAATGAACTTGTTACCGGAAGGGTGTAACGTTCGTAAGACGTCGGCATTTGTCGATCTATCGGTACAAGGTTTAATGATACAGGTGTCATACTTCAACCGTTAATGACTCCAATAACACCTGTTGAGAAAGTGATCAAAACTATCTATGTGACGAAACAGTTTTTTATGACATCAAAGAAACCGCCTAATATACATGAATATATTACAAATAACTTTTAATTAAGCAGAGAAGGTCGATATTTCACAAGTTGATTAAGAAAACTGAACTTTGTTTTGAAGGAAAAGAAATCAAATTTACAAGTAATTTAGATTAATAAATTAATCATTTATATTTCAGAAAAAATATTTGAAGTCCTCTTGATAGATTTTCCGAAAGTTTGGAAAAATAACCTGGATATTAATATTTTTATAAAGGATTTTAATGTGCATATACAAGCTCTTAAAATTTTTGCTCACATTCATGACATTGTAGAAATGGACTTTTATTCAGCTAACATTTTGTATTGGTTTATAAAGTTAAAAAAAGAAGTATTCAATTCAAATAGTCTCTGGTAATATTATTTTTGTAGGGAAAGAAAGCAAATCGGCAAGACAATGACATCAAATATTGAACTGCATTTCTTTTTTTTTTCAATAATGCACGGCAATGTCATTCTGCAAGAGTAAAAATTAAAAAATTTTTTACATGAAACAAGATAATATCACACTTAAAAACACGCAAATGGATGAAAATAAATAAAGGTTAAAATGCACAATTTTAGGTTTGAGTTCACTGATAGCATGCATCTTGTCGAATTTCAAAAAATTCAAATAACATATCGCAGCTATTTATTCCTTCATTTATATTATGACTCGTGTCTCTTTAATTTCTTTTGAGATGGGGTTCAAACAATATTTCGGAGATAAATTGGTTTATGCTATGAAAATATTTACTATTTACCAAATTTTTATATTGGCCTGAGTTACCTTCCACCGACCAGAAAGATATAGTCATAATTTTTGTGCTTGAAAGGAGCAGTCCAACTGGAAAGTGATTTTGTTTGATGCAATTAGTACTTTGTTCTATTTCTGAGAAGAATATATATGTAGAATAAATTATTAGTGAAATTTTATTTCAAAACACGTGGTAAATGGAAATTTTATTTTAAAATCCATTACCTTCATTTCTTTGTGGAAGCAATCAAAGGATCATAAGATTGATTTAAACAATTACACTGATCTGTATATTAATGACACATGTCATGCCTCCAGGTGTAATAATCTACATGGACACAACCGTTTATTGTCACCTGGAAGGAAGCATGAATTGCTGAATTATGTAATATTCTACAATACGCAAAAAAAATTGTAAAAAATTTTACCTGGATTTTCATATTAACTGCATTTTATAATTCATTTATGTATAAAAATTTAATTTGAACACGTATATATTTCAATATGGATACCTGTTTGAAATAAAAATGTTAAAATTCTATTTTTTTTTTACTAATTTAATCAGGACAAATGACCATACGTTGAAAATGGTTAAAATCGAGCCTACACCCTCTTAATGGCGGATGACTATGCGGCACCTGGTGGTCAAGTTCGATAACTCTGTAATCACCAATTTCTGAAAGTGTCTATAGAAGGGCTTGTTGTTTATACAGTAATTAGTTAATGAGGTATAGTGAAATCTGTCAGTAATAAGTTTTAAAAAATATTTAAATATTATAATAAATCAGGAATCAAAATTGAAAACAATATAGAAAAAAATCATAATTTTGATATTCATACTTTTTAAGTTTACTCTACCCTATACTTATATTAAAAGTTTTATAATTGGAATTTATATGTTTATTCCTTATAACATGTATAACAGAAACACTTTTATATGTTTGTGATTAAAATTGAAAATGAAATAAATATAATAATAAAATATTAACCAAAATTTATCATTTATCAAAATAATTCACAAAAACAGAAAGGGCTTGCCTTGATATATCACTAGTATCTATAATTAAAATTTTGTGGTTTAATCAGAAATATTCATGATCTCTGTCAAAGCTTATTTTGACTAAAAGCTGAACTTTACCACCCAAGCCAACATGTTCAGTAAGAGCTTTGAATATTGCTCACTTGTGCTTTATAAGCCAGAAAAATACAATAATTTTGTTCATAAAATGCACGGTATGTGGCCAACTCACATAACACTAAGTGGCCACATAGTGTGTATAATGTATTTTCTTATATGTATACTTGTAATTTTTTTTTTTTTTTTAAGTTATCGTGAATGAATGTAGACAAATATTTGTGATGCTTCCTACATCTCTTCTCGGTCCAATACTCGGTAGACTGGCCAATCTGCCGATGGCTAACAACAGACTGTAACCTGCCTTGGTCACATGTGTGTCTCGTTACAAAAAAGTCTCTCAGTGTGGGATTTGTATAGGCCCTCTGGACATTGCAGAACTTCTGTACTGAACAAAGGGCTACAACTCAAACTGTTTGAGAACCTTTTGTCTGATTAAAGATAAATTTTTACTGCCCTTTTTCATTTGTTACACCTTGTTGTATTTACAAATTTTATTATTGCATTGAATTTTTTTGCAAAATTATGTTTGGATTTTTGCGCGGAGACACCATGTGACCTAGTGGCTGTAAGTAGGCATTGTAGGGTTAACGACTACTTCGTGGGTCTCAGTGCCCCTTAGTATGTTCTATACCTACCCCCTCGGACACACAGAGTCAGATACAATCTACACTAGAAACTTTACTTCATACAAAGTACACTTCCGTCAACACCTTTGCATTAATGAATAACAAATTATAAATACCTCACAATAAAACAGGAAAATAAACATATACTCTTTTGAAAAGAAAATAAATATTTTCCAGGGCGCAATATCCTTCTTTAGGATCAGACGCCTCCCAAAACTAATTCCGTTCTGTAATTCATCATTCTTAGTTAGTACTTCATACTTAAAATACACAATGGCTAATGCTATGCTAGCAGTCAACTTTGTTCCAAATAAATTTGGTAGAGTACGACTTGAGACAAATGGTTATCAGTACATGGTCAAGACTACTAAAGATGACAGACGATACTGGAAATGCATAGTACCAAGATGTCCAGCAACTGCAAATACCCACTACGATAACATCACCAAACTTACTAACAACCACTCACATGCAGCCAACATAGCTAAAGTTAAAGCAGACAAAGTACTCCAGATAATCAACAATGTAGCATCAACGAAACAACACCAATACCGACAATCTACGAAGAAGAGAGGGCCAAACTACGAACTGCAGACTACATGGAGGACAACCCAGACCACGACAACGTTATATCTGAACTACCTACATTCTACGAAACCCGGATGACGATGTACAGAGCAAGAAGCAAAGAAACACCAAAACTTCCTGCCACCCGTACCGACATTCAACTAGATGGAAAATGGACGCAGACCCTTGCTGGTGAAAGATTTCTGATATCCGACGATGGCAACGCAGACAAGATACTCATATTTCAACAGGAAGCAGCTTGACCAATTTAACAACCGCCGATGTTATCTACGGAGATGGTACCTTCTACACATCACCAACACAGTTTCACCAACTCTACACACTACAAGCCACTATTGACGATGTTATGTACCCACTAGTTTTTGCACTACTACCCGGGAAGAGCCAGCAGATCTACGACAGATACTTTAGCTTACTCAAAGCAGCATGCCAGCAACTGGGACTCCAACTTCAACCACCAACTTTCTTCACGGACTTCGAGACAGCAACCAGGAACGCAGCACTCACAGCTTTCCCAAACATCACACTCAGGAGCTGTTTTTTCCACTACACACAGTGCATATGGAGGAGAACACAGAAACTCGGTCTCGTTACAGCCTACAAAGAAGATGACAACATGCGACTATTCATTCGACAAGTAGCCATACTACCACTTGTACCAACACAGTGTTTAGAAGATGTTTGGTTTAACGCCTTAGAGGACGCCGAGATTTTGCCGTACAACACCACTCAGTTCGCCAACTACGTTACCAAGCAATGGTAGAAGGAGACGACAGACACCAGTGGAACCACTTTGTCAATGAAGGACCACGCACCAACAACCACCTAGAAGGATGGCACAGCAAACTCAGGAAACTAGTCAACCACGCACACCCGAACATATTCCAACTGACCGAACTACTTCAGAAGACCCAAGCCAACACAGAAGCCAACCAGATTCAGATTCGAGCCGGAGGAAAGCAGCGACCACATCAGAAGAAGAACCGCAACATCAACAACAGATTATCTACACTGAAGCACCAACTTTTATGCCAGGAACTAACAGTCAACGAGTATGCCGACCTTGCCATATGATGTTATGCGGGTGTTACTGTAAGTCCAATCTCTGGTAAATTTGAGCAATCAACCTTGTCAAACATTCACCTTTCTCCAACAAATTAATTACCTAATTAATAAAAAGTTGGAGAAACATGAATAAACCCTTTATAACATCTATAGGTAAATGAAATTGCTAAATTGGTTACACAATAGGAACAAGTAGACCGTTAAGGTCATAGACAAGGGACAATAAAAACAAGGCTTGCAGAGTTTTTAATCATTTGAAAACTTATTTAACAAGATGTGAGAAATTTCATAATTAACGTGTTGAACATGTAGAAAATGTTTCTCTAATGACATAATGTAAAACGCCGAAGATCATGTTCCGAATAGATTTAGCGGGAAATTTCACACGAGTTGTTCTCTCACTAGAGACAAGAAATATTTTTATCACACCCGTCAGGTGTTGGTTTAATTTTGCTGGAATTAGAGAAACTGAAAGAAAAATTCAGACTCTTTAAATTAAATCTATGAAAAGTTGATGTTTTCTGATACAAAATAATTATCCATACATAAATATTACCAAACATTTATCTAAAAACTGTTTACATGAGACAACATCATGACTAAATAAATGTCCCTCAAACTTGGATTGTCTTCAAACTACATTTTTTAATGTGCACACACTTTGTATGTTCTGGAATTTTAAATATCTTGAACACAAAAACCACAACCAAAAATATGGTTGTTTGAGTGACAATAATTTGACTTATTCTATACCTGATCTCTGAATCCTGTCTTGCCTTCTTCAAACAGTTTGTCTGATTCATCAACTACAAGCCATTCTACACTGAAATTGAGGATTTATGCTTTACAAGTTTATTAGATTTACATTATTATGATTTTTTTTCAGACTGATTTTTATAATCCAATGTAAATTAGTTTCATGCACACTTCCAAAATACACTGGTCTTAACATTTATTGTAATGTACATAAATATATATAATTGCATGTTTTAGGACCTTGGCATTCAAGGGTAAACATCTCAGTATGCTTCTTTCCTTTATTTCAAGGTCATTCATGTAGACATGGTCATATTGTTATAAAAAAATATACTTTTTTATTCTTCCTTTATTGTATACATTCCTAGTTTGAACAAAACATGCAGCATATACTGAATAAATGGTAGGAATGGAGGTATCCTTGTTACAGTTAACGGTAAAAAATTGGGCCAAATAACATTAATGGTAAAATTGATGCCTTCAAAATAAATTTGCCTGATATTTCTACAAAAATCTGTTATGACGAATCACAATATTTTTTTCTCCAAATAATGATAACAGTATGAAATTCAAGTAATTACACCAATCAGGCTAATATATTTATGAAGATAATTGGTAAAACTTATCCCATTTGATGTTAACGTATATAAAAACAACCATTTGACGGTTAACAATAAAAGGCATTCATACCATCTGAATACAAAAATTAGGAATTTTTGTATATTGAACAAAGCTTTTTTTGTGCATCGTACAATATTGTACAATTACAACCCCTCCCTGTTATGTCCCTAAATAATGCATTAAATCATTTTGAAAAAGATTTATATAAACATAAAATATATCAATCAGAGTTGGGATAATGATAATAAATGATAATATCAATATAAAATACAATTCCTACATTTCATTCATAAATTCAGTTAAATAAGATTACAATAATTAAAATAACATTATTTTCATACATACCTACTCAAACTAATTTGTGGTGGATCTTGTTTTAACTGGTATATAAGTCTGTTTGGCGTAGAAACCAAAATATCTATAAAATATAAGTTCAACTTTATTTGTACCTGAGGAATAGGAGTTTGCTACTAGAGCACTATTTATTTAGTAGCAAAAGATCTTTCTGTCCCATACCTATTATATCAATAGAAAATTTCACAAATTGAACTTTCATTTTACTCCAAATTTCAAAGATTACAACAAAACAGCAAGTATTATACTAACAACAACTGCATCGAATGTACACAGTCATATCATGTGTCTTACTCTTCAAATGTTTTAACAATGTCAACCACACGTAATAACAAGAATCTCCACCTTAAAACAAACAAGCACAGGATATCATCTTATGAGAATAAGCAATTGTATTTAATGAATTTTGTCAGATTCTCTCTGATTTAAAGGTTGGACAGAACAAAATACAAAGTGCTCCACCTACCCCATTATTTTTGGTAATCCCAGATGAAAATATTCTTCTGGGACTTGCAATGATGGGCCTTATAACAAAGATTGGTGAGCCCTACTTAAAACCAGTTTTTCTGACATAACAAAAATATTATATTACCAAATGAAGGTATCTGTTGATCTGTTTCAGAATTCACTTTTTCGATATAATGTAACTTTAAACCAGTTCCTTCTGAAAGTCTTTGAAAATCTCTATAAATCTGAAAATACAAAATAATTTTAATATCTATTGTCAACTTAATTTTTCATTAAAAGTCATCAATATCAATTGGCAAAACATTCTAAAATAGTTGATATAAATACTTTTACATTCAATATATTTGTGTTACAAGTCAATCAATACAATCAACTGAACTAAAGCATGACACACATCTTTGTTTAAAGAATTACTTCCTGCATGTTTGTCATCTTTAATACTGTGCCAACAAATTTCTCAAAATTAATCCATTGTATTGGATTAATTGGTGTATCTTTGTGACTACATGCCAGATTGCCACTTTTAAATTGAACCGGGCTCAAATGCACCATTAAGCAACTTTGTAAAATGTGCGACATATAATGTGGTTTTTACTCAAAGTCTGCTTCTTGGCAGCTCGCAAAAAAAGACTTGGATGTTTAATTATGTCACAATAACTCTGAAAGTAATGTGTTGCTCTCATTGATTTCTTTCCAGGTAAGAAATTAACGAATACAGTGGAACCTCTGAATACTGGCCTCCGTTGGGACCAAAGAAATTGGCCGCTTTTCAGAGGTTCCAGTTTTTGGAGGTTCCTAAATCTGGTCTTTTGCAATCCGAAATGTAATACCGGACGTGTGATATATGATGTGTAAGGTCAGTTTAGGCTGTGACTTAACTATTTCAGTATATTTCCCCACATTATTGTAAATTTCAATCAATATTGTCGGTAATCTGTTCAAATACAGTTATTTATCAGTGTAGATGGCAAGATGTGGTATATGTGACAAGTTGAATTAACTTGGATGATTTCATTGTCTGCAGAAATAGTCGCCCCGTTTTCATAGTTGAATTTTTGAAGAAAATATACGTTTGGGACCGATCTATATGGCTGGAATTCAGAATTCATAGGGACCGGTTTTCAGAGGAAATTTTAACTTTATTTATACAGGTAAAAATTCCGGACCAAAACATATCGTTCGGTTTATAGAGGGATCCAGATTTAGAGGGGCCGGTTTTCGGGAGTTCCACTGTAGTGATAATACAACATTATCAAGCAAAAAACCAACAATACAATCTATTAACAATACTTAATATGTGTCTACCTGTTTGGCTAATTCTCTTGTTGGTGCTAATACTAAAGCTCTAAACCCTTTTTTACTATGGCCTTGTAAATGGTGAATTATTGGTATAACAAAGGCAGCTGTTTTTCCAGATCCAGTAGGGGCACATGCCATAATTTCTCTTCTCTGCAAATATAAACATAGGTAATCAACGATTACAGAGTTCGCCTCGTTATGGCACTTTATCACAGTAACAAAATTTTGATTGGATGTTGACATCAGGGATGCATGCCTAAGCAAGGTTACATGATCCTACCATGTATAGTGACTGAGATCTGAACTTGCCTGAAAACTTGGACATAAAACACTCATGCGTAAAACATAAGTCAAAGTGACCTACTTTTGCCTGGATGCTGATGTACCATCAGGGATGCATGCCTATGCAAGGTTACATGATCCTACCATGTATAGTGACTAAGATCTGAACTCGTCCTAAAACTTGAATGTAAATCAATCAAGCATAAAATATAGGTCAAAGTGTCCTAATTTTGCCTAGATGCTGATTCACCATCAGACTTGCATGCATATGCAAGGTTACATGATCCTACCATGTATAGTGACTAAGATCTGAACTCGTCCGAAAACTTGAATGTAAATCAATCAAGCATAAAATACAGGTCAAAGTGTCCTAATTTTACCTGGATGCTGATACACCATCAGAGTTGCATGCATATGGAAGATTACATGATCCTACCATGTATAGTGACTGAGATCTGAACTCGGACGTAAACTTGAATGTAAGTCGTTCAAGCCTAAAATATAGGTCAGAGAGACCCAATTTTCTTGGAGGCTGTGAGATAGCCCAAGATGCACCTGCATACAAAGTTTGATGACCCTACCATGCATAGTTGCAGAGATATATGCCCAACTGTGGACGCGGACGTAGACATAGACGCGGACGCCGGGGGTACTCCAATAGTCCCCCTCAACTTTGTTGAGGCGAAATAAAAATATTTATCTATAACTCATTTCCATGCTATTAAAAGCTAAGCTGACTAATTTGAATAATTAAATTTCATAAAATGTTTTGTGTATAGTATACAGATATACAACTTCAACTGCTTATTTGAGAATGGGTTAAGTAGAAAAAAGAAGGGAAACGGGGAATGTGTCAAAGAGACAACGACCCAAAGGGGAGTAATAACAATAAGTAGTAATAATAAGTAGTATTTTCATACTGGGTATATTGAAAAATGTATTATAATGTTTTTTTAAACTATCTTATATTGAAACTTAACCATGTTTCATTCAATGTGTAGATCCTAACACCCTAACCCCTATTCACTGGACCTTTTGTCAGAGGCCATATTATAAACTCTAAAGTCACTCAACCATGCAGCTGAGGCTAAAAGACAGACAGTCATGTACATGTATTATCCATGACTCAAGATACATATATATTATCAGGACTTTTGATTCTGTATATCATAAAATATCATCCCATGAGCCAGAATATGAAGAACAAGGGGAGTGAGCGCAGCAAACAAGCCCAAAGCTTCATATTCTATTGAGCGGGATGATATTTTACGATATTCCAGCTATCAAAATTTAGATAACTTGTTTATCATCTTTTATTTCCTATTTTTATATGATAGTTTATTAGGTTTTGTGTCAATTATTCAAAAGTTGCACGGGAAATGAGGTTTATTATTTTTTTTTTACAAAATGAGAAATGTTTTGTAGTTACATCTTGTATTTTATGACTGCACAATATTTTTTGTCGGTGAACGTTATCAAATTTAGAAATGTTTTGATCAAACCATGTTGGCATATTGAAATAAAAGGTCGTTTTTTTCATTGCAGAACCACTCCATTGTTTACATTTGTCTTTCAGTTCCTAGGCACTTTAATGACATCACAATGTAAACAAAATGGTGGCTCTGCTGAAGTTATAAGTGACCTAGTTTCCAGTTTCTTTGACATCTCATTTGTATTTTTTGTATTGGTGACAGTAATTTGTTTACAAAATTGAAAACAGAAAATATAATAAGAGTTTTTATCTAATTAAGATTTATTTCTTGTGAAACGTATAAAAAGGATATAAAAAGGATATTGCTTGTGGAATGTTTGGAGAACTTCCTTGATAACTCCAGGTCAACCTCTTGATAAGTCTGGTTCAACCAGATATGGCTTTTGCAAAAGTGCTCTGCAGGCCGAGATAGGCACAGGGAAACACGATAAATACGAAATACCAGTAACTTACAACTGATCTGCAGACAGTTTCACACTACCTAAGATCAACCTACGTACCAAACAACACTGATCTGCCACTTACAATTAGTGATAAAATAATCTAATCAGAAAATAAAGGGCTACGCCGAGCGCAGCATGATACGACCGCAGCATGTCGACCACTGAAATTTCAACAAAGGTAGTTTAAAGTGAATGTGGACACAGTAAAGAGCTTGACACAATAATTAGATGGACACAAAAAGAAGCTAGACACAGTTATTAGCCAGAAACAAAATAGGGAAAAAACCCTTTTGATTACTTACTGATAAAAAAACTGTAAGAGCTATGCAAAATATGAACTATCAACTAAAACTTTACATCCATAGAAATTCAAAGAAAAAATCCATCGAAATCTGATGAAAAATAAAGATATGACACATTAAGTAAAATTGATATTTTGGCCCCTTTGACCCCTTGTAGCTCCGAAACAGTAAGAGCTACAAAAAATCCGTTGACATACTACTAAAAGCTTATATCAAGAGGAATCCAAAGAAAAAAATCCCATCGAAATCCAATGAAAAATAAAGATTTGACATATTTAGAAAAATTGCATTTTTGGCCCCTTTGACCCCTTGTAGCTCAGAAACGGTAAGACCTACAAAAATCCGTTGACATACTACTGAAAGCTTAGCTCAAGAGGAATCCAAAGATCAAAATCCCATCGAAATCCGATGAAAAATAAAGATTCGACATATTTAGAAAAATTGCATTTTTGGCCCCTTTGACCCCTTATAGCTCGGAAACGGTAAGACCCACAAAAAATTCGTTGACATACTACTGAAAGCTTAGATCAAGAGGAATCCAAAGAAAAAAATCCCATCGAAATCCGATGAAAAATAAAGATTTGACATATTTAGAAAAATTGCATTTTTGGCCCCTTTGACCCCTTGTAGCTC
>MJUU01005011.1:117770-137137 GCA_002080025.1 Modiolus philippinarum
TTATACGTGCTCCAGGGAAAGGCCAGCAACACCAAGCCTCTTACATTCTCCACGGACACACCTTAAAAACAGTCGACATAGGGAAATACCTCGGAATCACCATCAGTAAAGATCTCTCCTGGGCTCCACATATAAACCAAACCATCGGTAAAGCCTCTAAGACCCTTGGCTTTTTGAGGAGGAACCTGGGAAGATGTACTCCCGAGGTTAAAACAACAGCATACACCACATTGGTGAGACCTATCCTGGAATATGCTTCACCAGTATGGGACCCCCACCAGATTACACTCATCAGAGACATTGAACAGGTGCAAAGAAGAGCTGCCCGCTTTGTCTTCAATTGCTACCATGACAATTCTCCTGGCTGTGTAACAAGACTTCTGGATCAACTTCAATGGGAATCTCTCCAACACAGGCGATGGAAACAGACCCTGACTACGTGCTTTAAGATCCAGCATCACTTGATTGCCATTGACCCATCCCTGTTCTATACCGCTGGGGACAGTAGAACTAGAGGTAGCCAAAAATTAAGACAAACCTGAGTGCAGAGAGACCAAGCCTACCACTCCTTCTTTCCAAGGCCCATACGAGAATGGAACAAGTTGCCAGCAAGCGCAGTGGAGTCTACTACACTTGAAGACTTCAAGTCCAGGTTGAACACCATCCCCTGGACACCAGTTCACCTCGCTTAGACAGATGGCCTCCTGTATATACAGAGCAGGCCGGTGTGTCCGCGCACCTTAGACTAATTCATTAGATTTACAAAGTTTTAAAAGTGGATAACTTATTTACAAGTATTCACTTTGAATGCTTGAGTATAACACTTTTGAAAAATTAAATTAAGCTTTAGAAAATCGGTCTGTACTATGTGATATGGGGTCCTGTACACAGCTTGACCCAGTTTTGCGTAAACATTGTAATGGCCGGTGTAACCGCGGATGACGTAGAAAACCCAGCATAGAAATGCTAAAAAGAAAGAATTTTACAAAACAAACCAAGTGGTAAAAGAAACTTATAATTTCAATGATATAATGACGCAAATTTGTATTGATTACAAAATAATTGAAACAGGGGGATTCTGAACACCAGTAGGGTGAAACAAATTAGCTGTCTTTAGCCTTTTGAAGTAAATTACGTAATTTTCTGCCAAATTTTGTAATTTATTTTCATTTCCTCGAACAACAAAATTTTATTAAGTTGTAAAATTATTGACACAATGTTTTGTGTTAGCCAAAATTGACTTCAACATCTAAAAGTTGGTGATGCACGGAAACATCGGATGCGCGGACACCGGTCCTCACATTGTAGCTGTAAATATACGATGCAGTCTTGTAAGTCGGCGCACCTAAGCATTTACCTTTCGATTCCTGTTGTAATTTTTATCACATTATTTTCAACTTTCAACAAAACAAATAGACATAAACCAACTTTAAAATCATGCAGAATTTAAAATTAGAACTTCAAATAAAATATATGAAAAACAAGCTTAAAATGGCCCACCCCCGTTATATCGCCATGTTTAAATGTCTTGCAAGTCGGCGCAGGGTAAGAATATCAATGTACCAGGAACCCTAAATAAAAAGTAATTTTCACTATCGGGTTTTCATCGGAAGGTGGGAATGTTCAGTATTAAAACAAGATATTTTCAACAAAAATAATGAACTTAAACAGCTACAGTAAACGTCTAAGCAACAATAGTACCTCTTAACAACGAATATAGCACCGTTTTGGTCTTTTTCATTGCCGGTGAACACTCAAAAAAGATTTCTTCGTCATCATCGCTATCAGGCTTCAAGTTAGCACAGAAATTGTTCTGTGCCAATATTTATATTATAAACGGATATCGTTTTCTTCATGTGCGCCAACTTATAAGATGCGCCGACTTACGAGACTCGACTGTATACATAGATGATTTTAACTGTACATACTCCAGCATTTTGGGTTTTATTTGACTTGGAGAGGCCGCCTGTCTGTCTGAGTATGAACCGAGTTAATTACACTCATGCTGAGTTCAACTCGTTCCGGAAAGAAGAAGAAGAACACCATATCTTGACAGATAAAAGTGTTGTACCTTTAATTTTTCAGCATCCCTAGAAAATCTTTTGAAGTCAAACTTAGCACCGACTCCAAGTCTTTTGAACAGCTGCAGTCCATCCATGCCTCTTTTTTGCCGGAAGTAAACAATGAAAGTAAGTAGTGTTAGTAGCGATTTTACCAAATAACAGTCTTGCATGCTTTCCATCTTTACCAATGACAAGGAACCAGTATTTCTCGAAAATTCTAAATTCTGTTGATAGGGGGCGTCTTGAAGTGACTTCCGTTGTTTATTCCAGAAACGGTGAGAAACGTGCGAATTCAGAAAAATATTGAAATCATGGCTAAATGGGGAGAAGGAGATCCACGCTGGATTGTCGAAGATAGGCCAGATGGTACAAATGTAAACAACTGGCACTGGTAATGCTTAACAGAATACTAAATGGTCATTCTGGTGAATGTCAACCCGGCCCGGTACCCGTTTTGCTCTTGAATCAATGAATGGTTAATCAGAAGATCTGTCGTTTCAAAGCTACTCTTTACTTCATTTGATATATCATTTACTTACCTGACTTTTTTTTATTGTAATATAAGTTATCGTCATGTGGCGACAGGGCAATCTCCGTCTCAGACCTTAGTCATGTTAGTTTACTGTTTTGAAGCATTATGAGCTTTTTTAAGTGTAATCCTTGTTAGGATTTGAAGCCAGAAATGCGGTACGTCGAATTACCAGAGTCCTGTTCATTAACCGAAATCCTCATATCGTCTGAAAACACAAATAAATTGAAGATTTAATAAGTTTTTTAGTGTTTACACAAAATGTGTCTCGTATTTACATTAGAGGAGCATTTTATCAACCCACTGTTCAGGTCATATACGACTTTCTTGTGACTGGCATGATACAAATTTCTTGGACACATTTGTGAAATTAAAAGATAAGCATAAAATTGATATGGCAAAATGAATTAGGAATGAGTGATAAGGGATTCAGAGGCAGACAATATTTAAAAACATCTGTGGCTTCGAATTTCAAAAATGATTATTCTAACTATTCTAAGTCTAACCCTAGAAGACAACCTTAACCCTAACATGCCTAACTGTTACCTTAATGAACTGAGTTAAATACAAAAAAATTGCAAATTTGAAGTAGTGGGACCCTTAACTGAACTGAATCTCATTGTGAAAATCGTGGAAGCAATAGAATTTCATCTAAGTGTCACCTGTGGGTGTATGCACACACAGACCATACTTAGCCAAAATCCCATCACTTCCTAATTGGATGCAATCTGACTATTTTGAAGAGGTCATGCTGCCATCATTGATCAGTATAAATTAAAATAAAATGTATGATAAGATAAAATTAGGAAGATGAAATTATTATATAGATAGCGGTGAATTATCAAGTTTTCTCAGTTAAATAAATTTATAAATTTCATATTGTCACCGGTGAAATAAAGGATTTCTAGTGTATGGAATCGTGAATTCACAATATTTCATCAATGCATATGTCGTCAAGTAAACAACTGGCACATTGAAATGAATAAAAACGATCCGCATATAAAATTTTCGGTTTTTTAGTAGAAAATCTATATATTACACATGAAAAGCATAACTAATAGACCGTCATGAATATCAATAAAAATGACACTCTGTCGATCAACGAAGTGGGTTAAACTCGTTGCTGAACAAGTTATGCAACTCGTTTAATCCTTCTGTATTGCTAGGCACTTGTGACAGTGTTTTTTCTCACCTTTTTGGGACTGGGTCCATGTCCCTTCGAATTGGGAAAATAACGCGAAAATTTCTCCATTTGGGAAAATGCAAAAATGCATTATCTACAGTATTCTATGGACTTTTATAAACCTGTTACCCATTATTCTTACTTTTCTTTCTTTTAGAAAGAGAGTGGTGAAGGCTCGAGGGTGCGGGGTTATTTCCGTGAACATTTGGGTCTTTAGATTCAGAGAAACATTTAAGTCTATCTCTGGGGGTCACTATTTGCGGTGTTTCATGAAAATTTATGAAATGCAACTTGAAAGCCAAATTCTCGTGCTATAACCTTTTATTTCCTGTATTTATGCAAGGTAACCGGCCTTGTATATAATGACATTTTATTTCTCGTAAATCCGTGCATTGTGAGAACGCTGATAATGTAACAATCTTGCCTTTCTCGGACTCAGTAGTGCCTATTGTCAGGTTCTTAATCTTCATAAGTATTGTCTATTTACTGCCAGAACAAAAAAGCAGTTTAAAGACATGGCCTGGTTTGCCGATTTAGTTTCCGATGTCATGATTGTTTTGACACATATGATCTTGACCTTTAACAAGACCCAGATATTACCTGCAAAATTAACGACGTTTGATTGGTTAGAAAAAATATCACTATGATTATAGCTATATTTAGCGTAGGGAAATTACGTGGAATGCGAAGGAACTCACGAGTATTTCAAACACGTTTTAGTACTCGAGTTGAACATAAAAAATGGCAATTTCCAGTATTTACATTGGTTAAATTTATATCAAATCCCTGACACTGCAGGATTGGGAAGATTAAACATTATTTTGGGAAAAAATGAGTAATTTTCGCGTTGGGTGGGTCCGATATTCGGACCCAAATTTGACACAAAAAAATCACTGTGTGACATTTTTATTGTTATTCACAACGGTCAATTGGTTATTATCCCCTCGCCCAACGAAGTTGGGGAGGGGATATAGCGTTTCGTCCGTTAGTCCGTTTGTCCGTCCGTTCAAACTTAAGACCATATATCTTTTGAATAACAAGTCATAGATGGACAAGGTTTTTGTCCATGGATGCATCTTGAATAGTACTTGAGGTTGATATATAGAATAGGTGGATTTGACCTACATTTCATGCATGAGTGACTCAGGTTAAAGTCTTGTAAAGTTACGAAGCTCCGGATAACAATTAGGTCACTTTGAGCTACATTTCATGCATGAGTGACAGGTTAAAGTTTTTGTAAGAGTCCAGATCTGGGATACTACAACTCTAAGAGGAATAATATTTTGTATGTAGATGCGTCTTATAAAGTTACGAAGCTCTGGATAACAATTAGGTCACTTTGATCTACATTTCATGCATGATTGACTTAGGTTAAAGTTTTTGTAAGAGTCTAGATCTTGGATACAACAACTCGTAGAGGAATAATATTTTGTATGTAAATGTGTGTTGTGAAGTTGCGAAGCTCCAGATAAAAATTAGCTCACTTTGACCTACATTTCATGCATGAGTGACTTAGGTTAAAGTTTTTGTAAGAGTCCTGATCTGGGATACTACAACTCTAAGAGGTATAATATTTTGTATGTAGATGTGTCTTGTAAAGTTACGAAGCTCCAGATAAAAATTAGGTCACTTTGACTTACATTTCATGCATGAGTGACTTAGGTTAAAGTTTTTGTAAGAGTCCTGATCTGGGATACTACAACTTGTAGAGGAANATCTAATTATTGTGTCAAGCTCTTTTCTATGTCCATACTCACTTTAAATTACACTTATTCAAATTTCAGTGGACGACATGCTGCGGTCGTATCATGCTGCGCTCGGCGTAGCCCTTTATTTCCTATTTGAGATCATTTCCTACTCTCTTTTGTATTAAGAGTGGTGTATTATACCACTTAAAATGCAGAAAAAATAATTGAGATATCTCTTAAAGATAAAAGGTTATTCAGTATCACTCTCAGAGTGGGACATGTCTATCACGGTGATTTGTCACGGTACCACTCTTTCTGTACTGTAGATAAACATTCAACAATAGGGTGAAGGGATTAGCTGTCGTTTCCGACTGCCCTTCTCTTGTATTATAAGTAACTTTGGAATGACAGAAAATTGGTCAAAGGGTTAATGAATGTTTTTCTATCAAAAGAGGGCTACAGTTGTTTTAATTTTGCATAAATTGTTTAGTTAATATGCCACGATGAGATAGTATTAAAGTTTTATTTACTTTTTTTTGTTGCCACATAGAGACAGAATCTGGAACTATTTAAAAGTTATTTTGTACTCAATGAAATTTCAGGGATTTACATGCAAGCCATAAACATTAGAGAAAAACATACCAGTGAAATCAGAACTAATTTCCTGTAATCATGGTAATTTTAGAAAAGTTTCAATTATCGGCCTTCTATGCCTAGATTTACAGTGCATCCTATTTCTTCATTTTAGCAGTGGCCAGACGTGGGGTTAATTACATTCAATATAATTATAATTACAGATTATATTGAAATTAGTAATTGCAGTAACAAAATTACATCTGTTTTGAAATGTAATTGAATAAAATAATTCTTACTTTGAAAAATAATTGCTTATGATTACAGACAGATTACATTTTCACTGTTGTCATTGTGCAAGGCTACATGTATTAAAGTACCTGAAAGGCATGCATTTGGTGCATCCATTTATAATGTAAATACATATAACCAATGTACATTTTAACTAATGTTTAATAAGTAATGAGAACATTTCAAAGTCTGATGATAGTACATTTTTGAAACCAAACCATGATAAATGGTTTTTGACAACATATTTCCATAAAATCAAAAGGTGGAAAAAAGCAACAAAAACAACACAGATGGAGATGTAAAACCTTTTTGCATTTTGATAAAAGTTACCAGTACATATTATATATGTGCAGAGGTTTTCAAAGTTATCTTGTTAAGGCCAAACAAAAAAGTATGTGTGTTTCCGGTTACCTGGCCGACCCTAATTTTTCCTTCCGACCTTAACGTTTTTTTTTCCATACTTCAAAATGTTCTTGTGTGATCTCGATCGTTTTAGTGGTAATCTTCCATTTTGTTTGAAGCAACACCACTCAGATGAGTCTTTTTCCACAACCGCTAGCATTATTCATCAGAAAATGCACGAAGAATCGTTAAAATCAACAGGATTCCCGATTCCTGTCGTCAAATCCGCCATTTTGACTCGTCTGATTTACACTTCTTGTTTTAGCGGTATGACTAAATACCGGAAATACGACAATGACAAGCATACAATGCAACGGACGAAAAATACGAAGCAAAACAAAAAACAAAAAAAAACTTTCTGCCAACCTACCGATCCTATTTTCAAATACCTTGTAACCGGAATTACACATATTTTTTTTTTGGCCTAACACAGGCCTAATTACCCACAGTCTTAACTTGATCAGGTACAGAAACCATTACTACTTTTAAGTCAATATAATAAATAGAAGTGCAATGGAATTGTTTCAGGGTGGAGAAGAATGCTACATCATGGTCTAAGGAAAAGTTGAAGGAACTGCTTGTTGGAATGGTCATAGAAGATGGTGAATGTATGTAAACTGATTTATAGGGAAATCTTCATCTTTCAGACATGTTTGTACATTAAAACTTGCCATTTGGCCATATTAATGTTTTCTATTGAAATAAAAGCTGACTGGATATTTATGTTTTACTAATAAACAACAAAATACCGGTTACTGTAAATTTAGTTTCCACATATGGCCATTTCGACAACTTATGTCTCTTCAGTGCAGATAAAATCTAAAACGTTTGGAAGATCATTAACTAAAAGATGTTTGAATATCATATCATTAACCATAACATTTGAGACTTTCAGGAAATTTCCAAAATTGGAATCAAATATTTTTGATATCCAATTGATGAAAATGTTTGTCCTAAACTACACGAACAATTTAAGTATGGTTGCTAGGTAGAATTCCAAAAAATTAGTGGTCTTTTAGAAGGAAATTTACCAAAATTGGAATCAAATATTTTTGAAATCCAATTGATGAAAATGTTTGTCCTAAATTACACAACCAAATTAAGTATGGTTGCTAGGTAGAATTTCAAAAGATAAGTGGTCTTTGAGACTTTCAGGAAATTTACCAAAATTGGAATCAAATATTATTGAAATCCAATTGGTGAAAATGTTTGTCCTAAATTAAATAAACAATTTAAGTATGGTTGCTAGGTAGAATTCCAAAAAATTAATGGTCTTTGAGACTTTAAGGAAATTTAACAAAATTTGAATCAAATATTTTTGAAATCCAATTGATGAAAATGTTTGTCCTAAATTAAATAAACAATTTAAGTATGGTTGCTAGGTAGAATTCCAAAGAATAAGTGGTCTTTGAGACTTTCAGGAAATTTACCAAAATTGGAACCACCTTTTGAAATCCTAAGTTTTCAGAATTTTGTTTTTTACCAAACACTTGTCAGAATATAAGATAATATGCCAAAATTAAAAAAAAAATATGTTTCTTTGACATTTTCAGGAAATTTACGAGAGTTGGAACCAGAACCAAAATTCCAAAAGCTTATTACAAATCTACAGACTATATGTAACAATTCTGCATAAAGATTCAATCCCTAAATCCCAAAATGTAAGAGGAATTTGCGTCACATGTGACATGTGTCAAAATCCACATCTTTGGGTCATTTCTAAAATTGACATCATGGGGCCTCTTGTTTGCACCAAGACCAATATCAAAAATCCGAAAGCTTATCGCCCATCTACAGCCTATGTGCAACAATTCTACAACAGGAGGAGTTTGTGTCACATGCCACATGTGTCAAAATTGACATCATGGGGCAAAAGTGCATCACCTTCCGCAACAGTTGCTGAGGTAAGAATCAATTGATCAATTTTGTTGACCAATTCTACAGTTTCTCAACAGCAATTTAGTTGTCAAATTGTAGAATTTGTTGCCAAATGGCCAATAAAATTGGTCTGAGATTACTCTTGAAGGACTTTAAATGCAAATGGACTGTATTAGACTCTCATTGATTGTTAGATATAATATGACTAAACTAGAAAAAATGATGTTTTTTTTAATTTATATTCTCCCTTGTTTAGTTTTTGGTGAACTGACAGAATTAACCAGTATTGATGGAGAAGCTACTGCCAATAATAGAAAAGCCAAGTTAATTTTCTTTTATGAATGGGTTCTCAAAGGTGAATGGTCAGGTAAGTTTAATTCACTGTTATCAAACGTAAAATGCAGACATTATTTGTGACCTTTGGTTTGAGATTTGCATATAAAAATTTTCTTGCAGTCCATCAGATAATTGTAATAAACGAGAAGTAAATTTTCACGAAGTATCCTATTTTGTACAATTAAAATATCAGTGTTTCTGTTTTCCAAAAGTTTTAAGTGAATTAAATGTCAATTAGTAGATGTACACAGAATTATAATAAATGTCAACTTGCAGTTAAAATTTTATACAATTTGCTGTCAGGCTATTCACACAACTATTGTCTCATCAGTAGGATATAAAATAGGAAATCTGTAGTACATAGTAATGCAAAGAATTTCAGGAAACAGTAAGCACCCTCTCCATGTTAGAAACTATGAATATAACACCAGATAAAGTATTTATAAAAATGATAAAGTCAATACTGTTTTTACAGCTATAATGACTTGCCTGTTCACTAGAAGGAGACATTCTTTATATCAAATAACAAGAGTTGACCAAGATGATGCATAGTTTATCAAAATTAGATAAATCAGGTGAACATAATAAACAATATTTATAAGTGGATGTGCATGGAGGGTAAATAGAATTTTAAAAAATGAGTGTAATATTTTGTACCAAACTTCAGCATACTTTTGACACCAATGGTCAGAATGAAGTTGGAACAACATGCTGTGATTACTAAATTTAAAAGGTAGACATACATGTGATATATGGAATATAGGACATTTTGTTTTTGATATGGACTTTATCACGACCAGTATCAAGTGAGCCTGTTAAGGCGAGCTTGATGCATTACGCCTTGATAAAGTCCGCATCAAAAACAAAATATCCTATATTTCTTTTATCGGTTTTTCACAAAATAATAAATAGAACTCTACAAGAAATTGAAATAAGTTGAAATTTATATTCAATCACAGCCAATTTATTGTTTATTGCAATAATTTATATGCATTCAACATATTACGCGTATGAACACGACATGCAGTACCAAACATGACGTCAGCATAGCAACCTGGGCGTGACGCCTTCACAGTGACCCGTTATTTTCTATCTCACGGCCTGTTCAGTGATACAGAGAATACCAGGCAATGCAGATCAAAGGAAATAACTATTTTCTTTTTCAGGAAAACTGAAATCTGGTGACAAAAAGCACAAAGGAAAGTTCAGCATCCCAAATCTCAGTGAAGAGAATGATCCTGATGAAATAGATGTAAGAAAAAAAAATACATGTGATTGTTTGACCGTTGTCAGTGATCTTTTTCTAGTATTTTTCTGCTGCACTTCTTGACTTTTTCATTTAAAAAGATTGGTAATCATTTATTACAAAGTTTGCCTAGTTATGGCACATCATCACAGTAACTTAATTTTGTCTGAATGTTGACCTGTCACCTGAGATTGTAGCATGTACAGTAACTGAAATCTGAAATCTTGTATTTGAATGTAAGTCAGTTTCGTGAAAAACGAGTTCAAAGAGACCCATGTTTGCAAGTATGCTGGCCTACAGTCACAGATGCATCCATATGCAAAGCCATACAGTCCTTGCACATACAGTAACTAATATCTAAACTCACCAATAGACATGAATTTGTCAGTAACACAAAAAAAACTTAGGTTTAAAATACCCAAATTTGCCTGGATGATTAAGTACTATCTGTATCGGAGATATATAAATTACACCACAAGAATCAGTTCATGACCATATTTTATACATTCAGATAATTAAATTTCAAAATTATAATTGTGAGGCTTGTCGAACATTTTAAAATTTAACTATCGAGAGTGGGTAAAATGTGGTAATTGGTGTAATCTTTTTATACGACCGCAAAAATTTTGCGGTTGTATATTGGTATGGTGTTGGCATCGTCGGCGTCCGCGTCGGCGTCTGTGGACAGCATAACTTTGCTTCTAGTGGACGGATCTTTATGAAATTTTAGTATGATGTATCTTGGCACACGCGTAAACAGAGGTTTTAATTTTGAGTTGATGGCCCCGCCCGTTTTAGAAAAAGGGGCCAAAAAGGGGTGAAATTGGGTGTTTTCACAATTTGACTGTAGAATCTTTATTAATTGTTGGATTTTGATGGGGTTTGTTTCAGTGTGCTCCTGAGGAAATTTCCAATCTGNTTTTGTCGACCGCTGGTCAAATGATAGCCATTGCCCTCAGCTTCGCCCTCGCCAATTGCCAGGGTGGGTCACCTCTACTGAAATGTACACCAGGGGTCGAAAGTCGGCCCCAAGACTGAATTTTGCACCAAGTTTGAAATGCTCTCAAAAGTTTCCTACGGCAAAGCTTTTGTCGACCATTGGTCATATGATAGCTATTGCCCTCAGCTTCATCATCGCCAATTGCCAGGGTGGGTCACCTCTACTGAAATGTACAACAGGGATCGAAAGTCGGCCCCAAGACTTAATTTTGCACCAAGTTTGAAATGCTCTCAAAAGTTTCCTACGGCAAAGCTTTTGTCGACCGCTGGTCAAATGATAGCCATTGCCCTCAGCTTCGCCCTCGCCAATTGCCAGGGTGGGTCACCTCTACTGAAATGTACACCAGGGGTCGAAAGTCGGCCCAAGACTTAATTTTGCACCAAGTTTGAAATGCTCTCAAAAGTGTCCTACGGCAAAGCTTTTGTCGACCGCTAGTCATATGATAGTCATTGTCCTCAGCTTTGCCCTCGCCAATTGCCAGGGTGGGTCACCTCTACTGAAATGTACACAAGGGGTCGAAAGTCGGCCCCAAGACTTAATTTTGCACCAATTTTGAAATGCTCTCAAAAGTTTCCTACGGCAAAGCTATTGTCGACCGCTAGTCATATGATAGCCATTGCCCTCAGCTTCATCATCGCCAAGTGCTAAGGTGGGTCATCTCTACTGAAATGTACAACAGGGATCGAAAGTCGGCCCCAAGACTTTATTTTGCACCAAGTTTGAAATGCTCTCAAAAGTGTCCTACGGCAAAGCTTTCGTCGACCGCTGGTCAAATGATAGTCATTGTCCTCAGCTTTGCCCTCGCCAAATGCCAGGGTGGGTCACCTCTAGTGAAATGTACACCAGGGGTCGAAAGTCGGCCCCAAGACTTCATTTTGCACCAATTTTGAAATGCTCTCAAAAGTTTCCTACGGCAAAGCTTTTGTCGACCGCTGGTCAAATGATAGCCATTGCCCTCAGCTTCGCCCTCGCCAATTGCCAGGGTGGGTCACCTCTACTGAAATGTACACCAGGGGTCGAAAGTCGGTCCCAAGACTGAATTTTGCACCAAGTTTGAAATGCACTCAAAAGTGTCCTACGGCAAAGCTTTTTCCACCGGTGGTCAAATGATAGTCATTGTCCTCAGCTTTGCCCTCGCGAATTGCCAGGGTGGGTCACCTCTACTGAAATGTACACCAGGGGTCGAAAGTCGGCCCCAAGACTTCATTTTGCACCAATTTTGAAATGCTCTCAAAAGTTTCCTACGGCAAAGCTTTTGTCGACCGCTGGTCAAATGATAGCCATTGCCCTCAGCTTCATCATCGCCAATTTCCAGGGTGGGTCACCTCTATTGAAATGTACAACAGGAATCGAAAGTCGACCCCAAGACTTAATTTTGCACCAAGTTTGAAATGCTCTCAAAAGTTTCCTACGGCAAAGCTTTTGTCGACCGCTGGTCAAATGATAGTCATTGTCCTCAGCTTTGCCCTCGCCAATTGCCAGGGTGGGTCACCTCTACTGAAATGTACACCAGGGGTCGAAAGTCGGCCCCAAGACTTCATTTTGCACCAATTTTGAAATGCTCTCAAATGTTTCCTACGGCAAAGCTTTTGTCGAACGCTGGTCATATGATAGCCATTGCCCTCAGCTTCATCATCGCCAATTGCCAGGGTGGGTCACCTCTACTGAAATGTACAACAGGGATCGAAAGTCGGCCCCAAGACTTAATTTTGCACCAAGTTTGAAATGCTCTTGAAAGTTTCCTACGGGAAAACTTTTGTCGGCCGCTGGTCAAATGATAGCCATTGCCCTCAGCTTCAACATCGCCAATTGCCAGGGTGGGTCACCTCTTTTGAAATGTACAACAGGGGTCGAAAGTCGGCCCCAAGACTGAATTTTGCACAAAGTTTGAAATGCTCTCAAAAGTGTCCTATGGCAAAGCTTTTGTCGACCGCTGATCAAATGATAGTCATTGTCCTCAGCTTTGCCCTCGACAATTGCCAGGGTGGGTCACCTCTACTGAAATGTACACCAGGGATCGAAAGTCGGCCCAAAGACTTAATTTTGCACCAAGTTTGAAATTCTCTCAAAAGTTTCCTACGGCAAAGCTTTTGTCGACCGCTGGTCAAATGATAGCCATTGCCCTCAGCTTCATCATCGCCAATTGCAAGGGTGGGTCGCCTCTACTGAAATGTACAACAGGGGTCGAAAGTCGGCTTTGAAAAAAAAAAGCTGTTTACAGGATGTTACCGTGGGCATTTGCAATAATTATTGATGTCAATTGTTATCACTCAGGTAAAACCAATCTATGTGTGAAATTATTACATGACGTTACTTTTTATAAGTAAAGTATCCCGGAATGCACGATATCGCCATTATGTTGCAACATTATGACCAAATCACTTCTTAAACATTAAATTCTAATTCACATCATACTGCTTTTCAAATTAATTTTCTTCAATGTCTTTTATTAAAATCGACCCCAAAAACATATCAAAAAGAAAAGAATGAAGTACATGTATAGAAAAAATCTGAGGAAATACACTAAATAAACAGGAACTATATTCGAGGACAACGAAAATCAAGGGGGCTTAATACCACGAAAATTACAGAGACTTAAAAGGAATCTCGTACCAGTATTATACTAGTATAAGAATGCGTGGTGTGTTCCGCATATTACGGAACCTATGCTCTTTGTTGCGAGTAAGTGTATGCCGGCTAGTGAATATTCACTCCACTGTGTTTTAAAGCAAGCATATAAATTATATACGATGAAATATGTGTTTTTTCTTATTGGTTGCTAAAAATTATTTGAAGTGATTTCTGGTGTTCTTTTTATTTTCGGTTTCTAGACATATCTCCTTATTGGTCGCTAGCTTGAGCCTGGTCATGCTCTGTTTGGATGCCACTGTCATTAGCAGATGCCAGTGTACTAGTTACACTCATTCTCAGGAAACTTGACCAATTGCTGTGTTTTATGTCCCTGTTGTTAAAAAATAAAATCTCATCCACGACGCCTCTTACATATATGCAAATACAAAGATCATAGTGGAGCTATCCTATACAAATGCTTATTAAAGTCAAGCTTTGACAAAATTATTCCATAAAATATCCATTTATAGGTCCAATAAAGTAAAATTGTCCTGTCCCTGTATAGGTATTTTTAGAAACATGCCTATAGTAAAACGTTACAGCATGAAT
The DNA here is from genome assembly GCA_002080025.1 of Modiolus philippinarum. NCBI lineage: Eukaryota > Metazoa > Mollusca > Bivalvia > Mytilida > Modiolidae > Modiolus > Modiolus philippinarum. The sequence continues at coordinate 132,140 of MJUU01005011.1, forward strand.
AATATCGTTATCTTGGGAATTTCTTTTAGCAAATCGTGTGATCAGCCTTGGAAAAAATTAAGTTTGCTATGTTAAATATTCTAACATGTCAAAAATATTGTAATATGTTGTTGTCCTGTCATCCAGGTAAAATACGTTACCAATATACAGACCATTGTCCAAACTAGCCTATTAACGCTTTTGTCTGAAGTCTTCTGTTTTTTAGATATGCTTTTTAGTGTTCTTACTCAAAACGAAATCAGTTAACTGACAAATGAAGACAAGAAAATCTGTCAAAATAAAAGTTACCATTGTAACATATGGTAACGTTAATTTTCATCAGATACGTGACACAAATAATTCAATCCACAGCAAAAACTGTAGCAAATATCATCCAGTTTTATGTTTAAAAATTTATACATGCTTTAGTACAATTTCTGGACAGGTAACATTTCAACTAAAAACTCAACAGAAATTTTGTCTGGGAATTTGAAATAAAATGTCATCAGATACGTTACCATCAGTTACGTTACTGACATTTCCATACATTCATATAAAAGTTACGAATGAATGAGGAATAATTAAATGAAGGGAAGAGACGTCATCCTTATGACTTACGCATAAAAGATGAATTTTTGTTTGTGTCCGATAGCAAAAATAACAAAGAATGCCCCTCTCCCCTATTTCTGATGGTTTGGAAGCTAAAGTGAGAATGTTTGTAGTAATACCAAGCATAAGTCCTCAAAAATGTCTAAATGACTTTTTAAATTGAAGGAATCGTTAAGAAAAAACATCAAGATTAAAATTTTGGCTTGAAATGCGCATCAATAGTAAGCACTGGACGTCTTACATATGCTGATCAGATACGTTACCTTTATAATTTGTTGTTGTGTTACGGATTCTGAAAATTTTGCTTGATATTTAATATTTTGGGGTCGCTTTTGTTATCTAAATGTATTTTATGGCATTTAAAGACACACAGACACTTGAGTTCACAAAATATACTGTAAATGTATTAATTTTCACAATTTACTAATTTTCGCTGTTTTTATTGATGTCTCTACAGAGCAAAAAGGGTGCCTTTTTAACATGCATTTTTATCATTGACAATGAGTTTAGCTTTTTAAACTGGATTAATATGACAACAGTTTTTCTACAAATATTATATTTGCATACAACACAAAAATTAACAATCACAAAAATTATTACGTTCTAGAATAATCAAATACGTTTCCTTTTTGAGTACATAATATTTGGCCTGGATATCTAAGATCCTTACCTGAAAGTTGATGGACTTTGAACATATTGAAAAAAGTGTTATTGCTCTTCACAGAGAATCAATAAAAGGGATGAATAAAAACTTTGTAAAATATATTTTATAAATTATAAAGTTAAAAAATTAGAATGTGAAAAGCCACTTTTTTATGTCTCCTACCATGATTGTTTTTGTTTAATGTTCATAGCTAATTTAATGAAAGACTTGTTTAATAGTTTAAAAATCCATATCCCATGAGTTTCTTTGCAAAAAAAAACAATCACCCTGCACCAGATTTCAAGATTACAAATGAAAGATGACTGCCATAACAGGTAACGTATCTGATTTATTAGGAAAATCCATTCTGGTTTTGACATGCTGTAAAAATTGTATTGCTGAAAGTTATAGTCAACTGCTTCTACATCATAATATTTAGGTGTTGTATTTCATTTTTAACAATCAAATTTACCTTTTCATTCATACTTCCAAAATTTTTTTCTGGTGGTTCATTTGGTCCTATTTTTGGAGAATGAGTGACTAGACAGTTGGCAATACTGCGCTGCTAAAATTGTTATGAGTACGAAGCTCAATATGCCACGGTCAGCTCTTTTGCTCGATTTAGGATGGGAACCTATAAATGCCTTCATTAACCGTCAGAAAGTAGCGTATTTTAAAAGACTTGATTCGCTGCCTGAAAAGAGACTTTGCAAGTGTATTTTCAAGGAAATTCAACGTCGGAATGATTCAGTTTGGAAGTATTCACAAGAGATTTCAAGTTCAACTGACAGGCCTTGAGGATTTTAATAAAAACTATGGAAATTTAACCAGGGACGGGCTGCTGTTCGACGTTACCACTAAGAGCAGTCTTGATTTTTATCAACACTGTATCTTAGAAAGGGGCAGACAACAGTATTTAAATGATACGAATAATTTTATGTCTTGTAGGCTCAAGCTACTTGTAAGGACAAAACATATTCAACTTAACAAGTATTTTTTCAGGATGAACTTGTCTGAAAATGACATTTGTCCGATATGTGATACAAGTGAATCAGAACATTCAGAATATTTTCTGTTTAAATGTCCATCACTTGAACAGGTTCGTTCAAAGTTCAGTTATATACTTTCTAATCAAAGTCCACTGAATTTTAATTATATGGAACTGTCGCCAAGTGCCAAAATACAGTTTTTAATTGGCGATATTGGTTTTGCTTTTAGTCCTGATATTGGTACTTTTTATGATTTTTATGGAAAAATGTATCTTTTTAAGTGTTTTAAAGCAAGAAATGAAATTTTGAAGCAAAATGAATCTTAGAACTGTTAGTTTGTAATTTTAATTGCATATCTGAAAGTAGAACTCTTTTTTTTTAATGTTATGAGTTTTTTTTTGTTGGACTGTGTGCATACATGTAGTATCATTTACTCGTTTATATTGTTTGTACATAGTGATATTTTACCTTTTAGGACTATATGTGTACATAGCTATAAGTATAGACGCCCAGTCACTGCTACCCTGGTGACTGGTGCCCCGTTGTAAAGGGGTAGATTCTAAATAATATATATATAAGTCGATAGGTCATTTTGTAAATGGCAGTCAACAAATAATTTTCAACATCGGTTTTGGAACTTGCAATAACGTTTTGTTAAGAAAGAAAAGAACACCTCCCCTCTTTTTTTTTCACTTTTTTTTTTTCTTTTTTTTTTGCTGGTTAAAGAGCTTTTTTTTTTTCAAATTCAACTGGTTATTAGTTATTCATCAACTTTTATACATCTTTCGAATTTGGTATTTAATATATTTATCAGCATTTAAAAATTTAAAATGCAAATCTGCAGAAACTAAATTTACAGTAGCTTTCGCCATTCAAAAGTTGAAAACTTTGCCAGTTTCAGTTGCCTTACACATGAAATTGAAGACTGGCAGTTTGTAGTGCAAGAATCCCCATTTATATATATTGAGGGATTCAATTAAGCTTTAAACGGAATGCAACACTTTATCTCTACAACTCAAAGCCGATCCATAGCAATACAAGGTCATATCCATCATGGGTTGTATCATCGAGAATTTTGCTCCTCAATTTTCGACAGATAAAAAAAATATAACAGCCAAAGATAAAAATCACTGACCTTATTAGGCTAAGGATATTTGTGGCTTTCCAACTTTCATGTATTGGATAATTTTCGATGAACTCTGAAATGCTTCTAAAACCATAGAAAGTGAGAGAAAAGTACAACGAACTGAAAAAGAACCTGGAACTAATTATCAAAGCATGACGTAATTATACTAAAAAAACGAAGAACCCATAAACTTTCAAACTAAAAACAAATGCACCAGGTGCAGACGTCACATAACCATTAAAATATGTCAACGTACAATGGATTTTCATTGATAAGTAAAGTCTTTCCCGATGTCGAACTGACTTACAGGCGGACGGACGGACAGACGGTGGGGAAGTAATACAGAACAAAAATTCCCGTCAAACCGGTGCTTGGAAACGTCTTGAATCGTCTTGAATTTACTATGAGGTATAAGCAAGACTTCGTGATATCTTCAACAATAAAAGCTTGTTTTTTACCATGGGTTAAGGTTAGGGTTAGTATGTAATTGTAGAGACTTTGTGCCATTTACATTTACTACATATTATTTTATTCTTTATGCAGATTTTATTTTTCATTTTGACGATAAAACCCGAATGAATATTTTTTTGCAAAATATAAAAAATATGTCGGATTATGAGCTGTCGGATTAATAACTGTCGGACTAATAATTGTCGGATCAATGGGTTGTCGGAATAATGGGTTGTCGGACTGATGACCTGTCGGATCAATAGGCTGTCGGAATAAAAACTGTCGGACCAATGGGCTGTCGGACCAACAACTGTCGGACCAATGATGTGTAACCGGATAATAATCAGTAACTGATTGAACAATATCCATGTTGGATAATAGACAGTAATTGATTGAACAGTACCCATGTTGGATAATAAATTGTAAATGATTCAACAATGCCCATGTTGGAAAATAAACAGTAACTCAATGAACAATGCCCATGTTGGAAAATAAACAGTAACTGATTAAACAATGCCCATGTTGGAAAATAAACAGTAACTGAATGAACAATGCCCATGTTGGAAAATAAACAGTAACTCATTGAACAATGCCCATGTTGGAAAATAAACAGTAAATGATTGAACAATGCCCATGTTGGATAATAAGCAGTAAATGATTGGACAATGCCCATGTTGAAAATTAACACTTTCTGATTGAACAATGCCCAAGTTACATAATAAACAGTAACTGACTGAAATTTAAATTTTAATTTTTAATAAAGACGCAAATTGTTAATAAAATATACATTTCTAAAATAAATCAAAACTCCATTTTGATGATTTTTTTTTACTTGACTCATTGTGCCCTGCATCGTACATGTAGCAGTTATTATATAGTATAGGCTGTTATATGTGCGGCGTTATTTATAGAATTTTCCCTTTCCTTGTTCTTGCTTCGGTATTCGTTTGCCAGTGTATTATAGATTGAAGTGTACGCCATGGCGACGTGAAGCGGAGTCTGAGGGCTATATTTTTTTCTGACTGTCAAATAAATATAAAAGCCCTTGGATTTCATAATAATGCATGGTTACTTCAATTAAAATTCACTCATATATAGTGTATTCGTATAAACAATTTGTTGATGCATAGGGTCCAAATATACATAAAACCCAGTGGTGAAGCTTGTTTGATGGGTCCCAATATCCAATATCCTAGTGAATT
>MJUU01005013.1:0-17564 GCA_002080025.1 Modiolus philippinarum
AAATATTCAGTATCAAACTTAAAATCTAAAGCCTTTAGCCAGTACTTGCCAATGGCATTCCACTTATCATCTTCTGAATGTATGATATTGTACATACATTTAATTTGTTTAGACTTAATGAAATTTCTCAGATTTAGATTCCTCAGATTGGTCTTCCAAACGTTTAGATTTTATCTGCACTGAAGAGACATAAGTTGTCGAAATGCGCATATGCAGAAAGTAAATTCACTTCGGTATTTAGTTATTTGTAACCACTGGGTCGATGCCACGACTGGTGGACTGTTAGTCCCCGAGGCTATTCACCAGCCCAGTAGTCAGTACTTCGGTGCTGACCCGAAAGCCGATTATTTGGAATTTAACAATATCTAACTTTTTGTAAATTTTGTTTAAAACTAAGGAGTATCTCCCTCATGCAAAGCTCTGTCTTTAGCTGATTTTTGGCTTTACATTTAAATCACATTTGGTTATTTGTTCTCTATCAGTTTTAAAATATCTTTGAGTTTCTGGTCTTCCAAACGTTTAGATTTTATCTGCACTGAAGAGACATAAGTTGTCGAAATGCGCATATGCAGAAAGTAAATTCACAGTAACTTCGGTATTTAGTTATTTACCATATCAACCTCCCTTTTTTCTTTTGATAAACAACACACATTCCTCGCTATTTGATTAGTTTTCCCGTCCCATATAAAGGACCAAATAATATCGTTTATTTTTTTATCGTATTTTTCAGGTATCACTCTCATTTCAGTTTCGTAACCTATAATAGAGAGTACAAACGATTTGATAATCAAAACTTTTCCGATATATGTAAGGTGTCTAGATTTGTATTGCTATAGCCTAATGTTTTTATGTTTTGCAATTAAATAAGTAAATAAATGTAGATCAAATAGCGATAATCTGATTTATGATTCTACAGGTATAAGCGAACCCCTTAGCAGACGCAAGTGAATATTACAAACAAGTATACAACAGGCGATTCGGACAGCATACAAGTGAAGGCGCAGGGATATCCGAAGACGCTCAAGTTACTGTATTTATCTGTCATTATGTCTTTTTTTTTCTTCAGTTTGCATAATCAGTTATCATAGACACTTTGAGACACTTTGAGGTTTTATGCTGTAAAGTGGAATTGGAATGTGGTATTGTAAAAAAAAATATTCAAAATGAATCATATTTTATACAAATATTATTATTAGTAAACATTGAAGAACAAAGCTGAAAATTGTCAATTAATTTTTAATGTGAGTGTTTGTTGCCAGTAGTTATAGTAAACATAAGTTTGAAGGACAGAATTGAAAATTGTCAATTTATTTTGTTGCCAGTAGCTGTATGACAAACAAAGCAAGAGGAAAGATCAGATAAACAACAACTTATACACCGATTTTTTTCATGTATGATATGAAATAATACGACACCAGAGCTTATAATCTTGTAACGTATGTATCAGAATTTTATGACACACTAAAAGAAAAGGAACAAATCTGCGAGCAAAAACAAATCAATGTCCCTTGTTTTAATCAAGCTCAAAAATATACTTTAACGAAAGAAGGAATCATATGAGAACAAGAAAATAAAGTGATAAACTAAATAAACAGAAAATTTTCAATTATTTTGAGGACAACGAAAATCAAAGAGACTCTACTGGGACTTAAAAATGTCCCGAATTTGCTAAATTTTAGAAATGAATCATCCGTTTTGGTATTTTTCACACTTGGACCGCTGTTCCGAAAAGTTAGGGGTCGGAAGATTTTGCAAATTAATTATTAAATTTTCAGTATGATTTAAAATGTTATAAATTGAGCATGGACTAAGATGACGCTAAAGTTGGAATTTTTTTCTCGGCATGCATTCGTCGATATAATTTTGTGTTAATTTTTGCACTGTTATAATGCATCATTTTGCACTGTTATAATGCATCATTTTGCACTGTTATAATGCATCATTTTGCACAATATGTACACGTAATTGTTATTTTTCAGACACAGAAGAATTCTTCAGAATTCCAAGGTTTGACTGAATATTTTCAAAGACGGCAATTGGAACTTTATCCATTTGAAGTATTTTCAGAAATTCAACAAAAAGATAAACACGCCACATGTAGGAGAGAACATCGAATTCCGTACAAACCCTGCTATGAACAAGGAAACCGCCGTATTTTCGTCTGGCCTTTGCAGAAAAGGAGTATGCGTGGACGTGAAAGATGTTTTTTCGATAGGAAAAACAATTATCATAAGAGTTTCTTAAACTATATGTTTGAACTGAATAGATATCAACTGAAAAAATGTTCTGGAGAAAATTTTGTTAATTTGTGAGAACTCAAAATGTATCTTTCAAAGTCTAGTACTTTTATTCAATATTGATTGCAACAACAGTAAATTTCTGAACTGAAATAAAATTTTTAAAAATGGACGATTATTTCTTCAAAAGTAAAGGAATTTTGACAAGGCAACCAATATAGAGCACGAGTTATGGATAAGGTACAGACAGGCACATGTGCACAATAAATCAACAAAAATTTCCAGTGTTTGATATAAGCCACTTAAATTCACAGTAACCTCAGTATTTTGTTTTTTTGAGTACACCGAGAACCTTATTGAAATCTAAAGTATATAATCATTTTTACCCCTTCAAAAATATTATTAATTTGGGCTTAAGAAGAATTATGTAACGAATTCCCTAAAATTATTAAATCTAAATCTTTAAAAGATTAAATTTGTATACAAGTGAAAAATATTGTGGCTTGAATGGCTATTTCAACGTATATACCTAACATTTTAATTATGCCCCTTTTGTTTTTCATTTGCCTTCTGTCGTTCTTTTGTCGTCACAAGTTTAGTGTGCGTCTATTCTCTCGCATCATTGGTCTGATTGCAACTTAACAACAAAGGGATTGAAGCAACGTACATGGCTAGTTGTACAATGGATATTTCGTATTGTCAGAATTCTCGACTTTTGTTCACATGACTTAAAGAGTAGGGGAGACAAGAAACTTCATCCAAGTTTTTTTGTTATGATAGTGATGATAAAGACTTATCTATTAAAATAGGAGATCGAATTCTTACGCACAAATGAACAAATGAAATTAAATAATATGAATCACATATACATGGGACAAAATCCCTTTAGATACATGGACGCTGTTATTGTTGTTCTGTAGCTGGTGGTTTCAATAATGATCTGAGGATTGTAAATCAGACAAAGATCTAAGGATGTTTATAGACGACAATTTGAGAAATACATTCAACTGGATATAGAAACATTCAACTGCATATAGATCTGAGAATATAACGTCACTGGGCGTTCATCTGAGAAGCGGACATAACTGGACGTAGATCTAAGAATATGACGTCCTTGGACGTCGATCTTAAAATCGAATGTCGAATTGAGGCCGGACGTCGATCTGAGTCTTACATATTTAAGAGCTGGGCCATCTCTTTTCGAATGAGTCGAGGTGATTCTGACGTTAAACTAACGAAATTCTCAATAAAACTTGTCAAGCTTCCTCTGAACCCCATACTTAAAAGGTCTTTTAAAATGTCACATTTCCACCTTGTGTCATACGCTTTTTCAATACCAAAAAAAATAATAAAATAAAATAAAATAAAATAAAATAAAATAAAATAAATAAATAAATAAAAATAAAAAAAAAAAACTATTAACATTGCATTCTGTTAATGCTTCGAATCAAATTTTAAAAAATTGGGTTATTGTTGTACGACTCTGTCAAAACACATTTTGGGATGTTCGACAGCAGGGCATTCAATTAAAGAAGCCAAACTTGACCGTAATTTATTCTATATTCCATTGTTTTACAGATACAAATTGTTCAGGTGTTAAGATATTTTGTTTGATGTGATGGATATTAGCTTTTATATTCTTCCCTTCATTTTGTTTTACCATATTTCATACCTTGTTCATTGGATTGCGGCAATTAAAAATACAACAATTCCAAAGTTGCATAATAAACAACAAATTTAATTATGTTGTACACAGGTTTCAAGGAGTAACTCCCCTTATTTTTAAGTAAGTTTTATTATTCCCGCACTTTCGAAGAAAGTTCGGGGATATTGTTATATCCTCCGTCTGTCTGTCCGTTTTCCATCACACTTTCCTTGTGACTCAAACTCCTCCTTCATTTGTAGATTTAATTTTGTTGTTAAATTGTTGCATACAGTCTGTAGATGCGCACTAAGCTTTTGCATTTTTGATATTGCTCTTGGTGCAAACAAAAGGCCCCAAGATGTCAATTTTGTGACAAAAACTCCTCCTATATTTATGGATATATGAATTTAAATTGTTGTAGAATTGTTGCATATAGTCTATAGATGCACAGTAAGCTTTCGGATTTTTTATCTTTATCTTGGTGCAAACAAGAGACCAATGATGCTGATTTTGACAAAGGTCCAAAAATCTTGATTTTGACACATGTAGCATGTGACACAAACTTCTCCTACATTTTTGGATTTACGGATTAGATCTTTATGCAGAATTGTTACATATAGTCTGTTAATTTACAATAAACTTTCAGAATTGTGATTCCGGTTCCAACTTTTGTAAATCCCGAAAATGTCAAAGACTCATTTTTTTTTTAAATTAGAGCACATAATTATATATCTTGCAATTGTTTGATAGAAAATGGGATTTTGAATACTTCTTAAAGACCACTTATTTTTTCTGGAATTCTACCTAGCCATCATACTATATAAGTTGTTTAGTTTAGGACAAACATTTTAACTAAATGGATTTCAAAAATATTTGATTCCAGTTTTTGGTATATTTCCTGAAAGTTTCAAAGACTACTTATTTTTTGAAAGTCTTCCTAGCAATCATACTTAGGTAGTTTGTTTAGTTCAGGACAAACATTTTGATCAATTTGATTCCAAAAATATTTGATTCAAATTTTGGTGAATTTCCTGAAAGTCTCAAAGACCACTTTTTTTAGAATTCTGCCTAACTGTGACAACCGTATATCCTTAAATTCTTTTTGTAAAAATAACGACTATCAATAGTTTCATTCCAAAAATATTGAGAAAAAATATGCTCGGGGGTAAAACAACTGTTTTCTGTGTCAAACAGGAAGCGGCGGAGAAAGCTGTCGATCCGACAAGCTCTATTTAAGAATTTCGTTAATTTTGAAACAAAGTTACACCAAAATCTGCGTCTTCTTTGTTTAATGTTCTTCAAACTTTCGCACGAAATATACCAAGTTGATGTTCTTGAGGAGAATGTTAAAATTTTTGTTAATTAAATACGACCTATACCGATCCTATGCGTCGCACCTGCATGAACGCTGGTCACTGATCATCTTTTCCTGATATTATCACTTGAAAAGCAAGTTAGAACCATATCTCAGTCTAAAACGAACAATTCAATGACAAATGCAGCATAGGAAAAACTAGAAAACAAAAACATAACATGAGATCGGCACAGAAAAGAAAAATGAACACACCTACCTATACAAAATGAACAACACGGACCCAATAAATAACTAAATACCGAAGTTACTGTGAATTTAAAAGATTATAAGTTAGATCAGGTGTACCGGTAGAGTAAGCATCTCCCCCTTCTTATAAGACACCCGCCGTGTTTAACATTTCCAATCGGGTACTAAAGTCAAATCCGGTAGAGGAAAAGCAAACTTTAGTGGCAAAGAGAAAGATCTGTTGTCATCTGGGAACCAGATATCATACAGCCTAGTTTGTAATGTACCTCTGTCATCAAATTCAAGATTAAGGTCAAGGAACGAAGTCTATGTGGAAATATCTGTAGTATACCAAATTTCGAGCTCTTTGGGTTTGCCTCTTGCACTTTAGTGTGAAAGAGTGTCGTATACTGAAAACAAAACCAAAATCGCGATTTTCAATGAATATATGTACCTTTAAACACCTATTGTATTACATCTATGGACATTATTGTCTTACATTTCGGATATATGACAAACCTGTTGAATAACAAAATACCAAAGTTATTGTAAATTTTTACATATGGCCAGTTCGACAACTAATGTCTCTTCAGTGCAGCTACACCAAAACATTGGAAATCCAGAAATCGAAAAACATATACTAGTTGATAGAGTTCAAATAATGAAAGGAATCTTAAAGGTCCCAAATCATTTAAGGACCGATAGTTGCATGAGGGAAATACTCCTAAGTTTTAATCAAAATGTTCTTATTTAAATATTGTACAGCTCTATATGATTGGGGATACCATCTGTGACTAACAGTCCCCAAGCAGTGTCATCGACTCATTCGTAATAAATTAGCAAATACTAAAGAAACTGTAAACTTACCTTCCGTATTTAACTTTCCAGTTGTTAACCTTTTCTCTATATTAAGGTAGTTCGACACTAATACACGGCGCATTCGATTGGCGCATTTGCGAAACACGAGTCGGATGCAGAATTGACTTGAATATTCTTGTATTGGCCTATTCACTGTGATGTCATAATAGATTGACATACACTTTCCTGCGAATTAGCTCCCCTTTCACATAAATATTGTCTATTTCGCAAACTGTATAAAATATCTCTCTAAATCGAACGGTGACATATATATTTTTCAGCGTAACAGATAGTTTAAGTGTATGTCACTGAAATATCAAAAAATTAAAAAAAAATCTATCTGATATTTATTTTAAATGAAAGATAAACAATAAGCATGTTATCACAGTTCCCTATGTATTCTTTGTAAATATTGCCGAAAAATACTGAATTTAGCCTGATTTTCAAAACCAGATAACGGGAAATGATGATCGGTAACATATCATTTTTACTTCTTTATTTTTGAATATATAGGTTAAGACCTACAAAATATCTTAAAAGAAAAAAAAATTGTCTGATATTTTTATTAGGATCGAACTACCTTAAGCAGGAATTTACTTACGTCTCCAGCGTACGGAGTATATATTTCGAAGCCGATTCGTTACGAGAATATGTTCATAGTGACTTTGGAAAATTACAAATACATTCTTTGAAAATAAAGTCAGGGATATGTACAAGCCTTATTACTTTCGTTCCTTCAGAAGTTTATTGCCGTCACGATGACATCATAACAAGATATAAAGTGTCTTCACAATGAGAACATTTAATTTTGGTTAAATTTCACATTAGACATTGTTTGGTTTACCCCTTACACTCATAGTGTGAAGGGTGTCGTATATGAAGCAAAGCGTGCTGATATTAATTATTCTATCTGCTTTGAGGAATCTATATTGCATAAAATAAATAACGCAATAAACTATCTTCACCCACAGTGTGTCATAGACGACAAAATCTCTTCTGATGAACAACAATACTAACTGATCGTTAATTAAAATACAACAAAGACTTATGCTAAGTAATGACAATCTTTCTATGAAAATAAAAATAACACTTTTAAAATCTTATATAAAAATATTAATGACCTAGCTTTAAATTTCCAGCATTAATTAACACCTGCTTACGTAGTAAAATACGGATTCTAATGTAGTTTGTCATTAATTCTGTTATCTCATTGGTTAATGCTATAATTTTCAAGAAAAGATTTCACGGTCGACATTACTGAAATTGACACGATCACTACGCGTTTATTTTGAAATAAAATGGAGGCAATACACATCGTTTCAACTTCTGTTTGATTATGAATGTTCGGCCCTTGGTGACACATGCTGAAAGGGAGCAACAAAATCTGACACAATGACGAAGAAAGTGACAAGTATCTTATTGCATAAATGAGACGGAGATATTTGAGAAGCAAATTTCGTTGAGCATAGTGCAGAAATGCAGATGACAGCATCTATGCTACAAACAATACGGGACTTTTGAATCGTGTTCACTGTGATAACAGGTCTATTTTATACGTAAAAATTCAATACATCAATACATTGAGAGGGAATCACTTATTAATGAACACTGTTGAGCTAAGGGACCGTCTTGGATTTACTGTGAGGTATGCTTGTTGATGAAGACTTCGTGATGATTTTGAGATAAAGAACAGCAATAAAAGCGTTGTTCCTTTGCATGGATTGATTGATTGATTGATGTTTTACGCCACTTTCAGCAATCGTGGCGAGAACTGTTAAGTATATTGCACGATAATAATAAATAAATAAGAAATACCAATATTAAACCATATAGCTTAATACAAGTAAAATATGTATGAAATACTTAAAACATGATAGAAGAAGTGTTAGTTTAATTCCTACGATTTTGTCGCCAGCGACGTTTGTAAAAAGGTCTTTAAGACAATCTGCTGAATAAAAATCACGCCTGATATCGGCAATATCTACACATTCAATTAAAACATGTTGAATAAGGACAATTGCATGGAATACATTCAGGTCGGTCATCATTGTTTAATATAACACTATGTGCTGTTCTAGTATGTCCAATACGACATCGGGTTAACACTACCTGTTCCCTACGGTTTTACCGCAGGAACCGACTTGTTTACCGACGTTTGGCTGTATTCCATGCAATTTATTATTTATTTGCAGATCCCATTTGGCCTGCCATAACTTAAATGTATTTAATAATTAAAGGCTTCATGTCAGTGTCCGTGTACGGTACTGGACAATCCGCCATCTCTTCATCTAGTGCATCACTGGCTTCCTGGTCAGCAACTGTATTTCCATAGATCCCTACATGACTAGGGATGCAAACATAAATGACTTCATTGCCTAATGCTACAAGTGACTTGTACAGCTATTTTCAAAATTATTGGGTGTTTTGTTTTCGATTTTCAATTGCCAATAGGCTTGAAAGTGATTCGGAAAAGATCATGAAGTTATTTGTTCGCGAAAATTTAAGTACTGAGTAAATAGCGTTAGCTTCAGCAGTAAATATGGAACAAAATGATGGTAGTCTGAGAGATGCATGGATCTACCCTATCTACCCTATCTTTGTACAGCCTTTGTTCATGTGCATTTTCTCCGCATCCTTTTAATATTTATTTGCAAATGATAAATTAAAGACACTTTATCAACTAAATAGTAATAAATGTAGAAAGGATAACAGGAAACACTTCAATGGCCAAAAATAACAATCATATAGCCACGATCTACCATGGAATTGCACAAGGAAACCAATCAAATGCCAAAAGACAAACATAGACAACGATAAGAACTCCGGACTTTGTACCGGCAAAAGCAAGAGCTAGCGGTATGGTTAAACCAGTTTCTGGGTACCATAACCTCCTGTTTCCCTATTGAATAATAAATACAAAAAAAACAAAACCAATTCAGGTAGACTACTAACTCCATGACCACAAATATAGACAAGGAAAGAATAATATAAAACATATAAAATTTGGCAAAAAATGGGCCAAGGAGTGCTCGCCGCTAAACTGTTAGCTAGTTCAAGGAGCTTAGTCTGCTGGTAAAACACTGTCACAGTACTAAACAAAAATCAAATTTAAAACATCCCAAAGGGTTTGGTAAAGAATCATCACGGATTTCAGAAGACACCGGGAGTATAAGAGAGAGGCCAGTATACCTGCAAAATCTTCAGGTCATTGGATCCCATAGCCGATTTAACACAATCATGCAGAAAATCCTGAATATCCTGAAATTACGTAAAGAATGCAAGTTACACTAAAGTTTTTCAGAATTTTTTAAAAAAGTTTTTGACATTTTTAACGACATTTCCGTTTAAACGAGGATGAGAAATGCCCTTAGTAGTAAGCTGTCTGCGAGTGACATCATATTTACAAATCAAATTTCATAATTATAAAACTTCTTAAATGTGTTTATCAATTCATGAAATCTGTAAACTTGTTTTAACAGTTTTGATGGGATAGTAAGGTTATGTTCATTAAAGTCGTCACGAGTAGAAGACACGCGTACAAATCGTGCTAGTTAAAGTATATACATCCCGTATGCTGAAGCTACAGTACCGTCGTCATCAAGAAAAGGGAAATTAGTAATAGAGAAATCAAAATCATCCCTTTTATCATAAATTTTAGTTTAATTTTACCACAGTCAAAGATAATAGTTAGATCAAGAAATTGGCATTATTTAGAATCATTGTTTGCTTTTTTAAGTTTAGTTTTTGTGGGTATATGAGAAATGTCAATAGTAAGGATATCGTCGATTTACCTGCCGTTATCGTCGAAGATTGAAATAAGTTTGGAATTCCAATGACCTGTTGATGAACGATGTTGCCAAAAAATGAACAAAAATATTCTTCCAGCAAAAGATTAAACGTGTCATCGCAAGGCGTATCCTTGCTTTTTATTACAACAAATGAACTGTAGACCAGGAAATTCAAAAGATCATTTAATAAGTTGTCCCATTTTTGATTTGATTAATCTATGTGGAAGGGTTGTTTCACAGAATTTGATAAGGAACTCTTTCATACAGGTGAATGCAAGTTGGTTAAGTCTTCCCGGAACTGAGCCTGCGTAATAACGCAAAAAATATTCTTAGTTCCGTCAAACAGGAAGTGGGCTTACAAGAGATCCCAGATTTTCTTACACAATATAAGTCCCCATACTGATACTCTACGAAAAATTGCATAAGGCAGGATAATGTGGTTCCAGAGAAAACTGTAAAAGAATTTTTCAAGGCGCGCAAAATATTTCAAGTTCCGTCAAGCAGAAAATGAACATTTGAAAGATCAAAAACTTTTAATTAAATTACACGTTACAGGTCCCCATACTGACACTTTATGCTAAATTTAAGAAGGCTTGGATATGTGGTCCTTGAAATAAATAAGAGAGGTTTTGTTTGTAACGCCAATCAGCAAAAATATCTCAGGGAGTGGATATGCAAGAAATTCAAGATTCTCTTAGTCAATAAAGATCCTTATACTGATACTCCGTGCCAAATTGCAGAAGGCAGGAATATGTGTTTCCTGATAAAAACGTGACCGAAATTTTCAAGAAGCGAAACATATTCTAAGTTCCGTCAAACAGGAAGTAGGCATGCGAGAGATCAAACACTCTGGTAAGCGGTAAAGGTCCCAATACTGATACGCTATGCTAAATGTCAGAAGGCTGGGATATGTGGTTCCTGAGAAAAATGTGATAGTTTTTTTGGGGGGGGACGCCGGGCAGCAAAAAAATATCATAAGGAGTAGATATGCAAGAAATCCAAGATTCCCTTACACAATAAAGATCCTTATACTGATACTCCATGCCAATTTGCAGAAATATGTGTTTCCTGATAAAAACGTGACATATATTTTCAAGAAGCGAAAAATATTCTAAGTTCCGTCAATCAGGAAGTTGGCATACGAGAGATCCAACACAATGGTACACGGTAAAGTCCCAGATCTAAAACGCCATGCTAAATTTCAGAAGGCTGGAATATGTGGTTCCTGAGAAAAATCTGACAGATTTTTTTGTGACGCCGATCAGCAAAAAAAAAATACTCAAGTTCCGTCAAGGAAGTGGGCATGCGAGAGATACATGGTAGTGGCCCCATACTGATACTCCATTCCAAAGCAGATGGTTCTTGAGAATGTGATACAACATTTTTTGTGACGCCGACGCAAGACGACAAATACTGATGCCTTATATGTCGCCACTGCGTGAAATGCAGGCCACACAATAATTAAATTATATAGCAGAAATATAGGATAACTGATTTCAAAACATAAAAACGTCCCATTGCTCAACCTTGCCGTCATTTTAGGGGTTCCGCCCTTGTACATTAACCCATATGCTTTTATGTGTTCATTAAAATGTATCAGTTGCAATATGATTTCAACAATTATTGTAAATTTACGAAAAAAAAATCTAAACTGATATACTGAAGCGGTATGGTTACCATAAATTAAACCTAGAAGACACTGAAAACTCATAAAGTTTTACCACTGTGTGTATAGACAACGTAAAATATCCGTTCTTGTACAATCTATTTAATATGAAAAATACACAATAGGAAAAAAAATTTGAAATATCTAACGCATATATTTACATGATATTATCTTTACAATATAAATCAAGATTCCCAATAAAATTGATCCATTGAAGTTATAAAAAAGCTGTCCAGAGTTGAAAACGGTATATTTTTATATTTGTGTGTTGTAGTCTGCAATCAGCTCTTTAACGCCTTTGATCCTTGGTTTTCTTAAGTTTTGACTTTATAAGACCAAAATCTCTTCCGTGTTATCTACAGGATATTTTATATCACGTAAATAAGCACGAGGCATTACCTGTTGTCACTTAGAACCTTTCAAACGGCTTCTGTTGTCAATAATTGCACAATTGGACAGAATAATTACTAAACAATGAAAGCTTGCGTGAGATTTAAAGAATTGTTTATTAGTCACGTTGGAGCACCATAAAATAATCTAATCCATTTTCTTTGTCAAATTTTACAATGTGATAATGTCAACATAAAAAGAAATATAAGAGTACATTTATTTTTATGTATGACTTTTTAAATTCAAGGTTAAAAATGTATTCCTGTTTTTTTTACCATAACTAATTCTTATTTAGATTTCATTCGGGTATATTTCTGTCTTTTGCTTGCGTGTTATCTTTTAAGTTTACACAATCTTGTTGAGTGTCATTGTGATTGGATGTGACGACCAGTAATAAAAACTCTGCAATCATGTAACGGAAACAAAATCAAACGGTGCTTACAGTAATTGTTTGTCATACTGCACGGGCACCAATCTCACAACTCATAACATTTTGTTATGAAAGAAAAATCGTGATGATAATGTCCTGTTATGAGTGATGTTATCGAGGTCACCGCTTCGAAATGCAAGTACCAACATTTATCATCATATTACCCGTAAAGTACTCTTGTTTTTAAAAATCGGAGAATGTAGTTCGATCGCTATTAAGTCAAGGATGATACACATACAACAATCTTATTAAACGATAAACGTATTATTTGCTGAATTTCTGTTTTTGTGGGGTTGAACTTGTCAAATTTTTGACAAACCGTCCGAAATTTGTCTTTTTCTAAAAAGCAGCAATATTTTATACATATATTGTTAAACGTCCAATTATAATATTTACACTTTTGCCTTGATATGTTTCTTTGACACTAAAAAGGATGATATTTTATATGAATTTATAGATTTTGTGAATCGTTATGAGTGATGTTACCAGGTTATGAGTTGTGGGATGTTTTATGAGTGATGTGACTAAAGGACAAAGTAAAATCGCCACCTCAGAAAATGTCTCTCAAGTGATGAATACTACTATAATCGTGCTACACGAGAAGTTATTACTTCTGACAATGCATAATTCCAACAAATCACAGTATTATATAAAAGTAGTCTAGTGTGAAACTATGGGCAAAATTAAATAAAGAAATTAGTAAGGAAGCCCCCTCCCCACGCTTTTTTTCGGGCAAATTTCAAGGTATTTTACCAAAATACCACTCCCTCCGCTGAATCAAAAATTAAACCTGGACTGAAATCAGAGATACGCAACTTTTATTAGCAATTCGGAAGACGTTATATATTTTTGTTAATCTGGAAAGGACTAAATTCGGAAATTTTTAAATGGCATCACTCCAGAACCAGTGGAACCTCTGAAACAAAAATCTAAGTTTGCGTGATTTTCGAGAAAAATAACTTACTGTCTGCCATATCGTTTAGACGTTTTTGGTTGGAAACCTCAAAATTTGCAAAAGTTTTCAAAGTTTCAAGGGGCATAACAATAGAACCACTTCAAGCTCTCAAACAGAAATTGAACTTGGTCTAGGTTTGTTTGCACTATCACTTAAAAGTAATTTGTCAGAAACCCCAAAATGTCAAAATTTGAAGGAGCATACTTCTAGAATCACTTGGCTCTTATAAACGAAATCAAACTTGACCAGCGCTTGAAGTTAATAAGTAAACTTGCTTATTAAGTTCAAAGATAGTATGAAATTTCGTTCACATATTATCGAACTTGAGTGAGTTTTTTTAGTTAACAACTTACATACCAAGTTTGAAGTATCTTCAAAATAAAGCAAGCGGAAATTTCCCAAAAGGGGCTAAAGAACTTGTTCAAGCAGTTTCAGAGGAGCAGCTCTTTGAGTACATTTCCTATAGTATGATTATATATTTCCCGCTGTCGGCCATTTTGGATGGAGTACAAACGTAAAAATCACAAACTTTTAAGGAAACACCAAAGGTCTTTTGCGACCAAATTCGTTCCGATTGGCTTAGTAGTTTCAGAGAATTTCTTTGAATGCATTTTCCATAAAATGAGTTGCTAAATCATGTTCCTCGCTGGCGACAATCTTGACCTCTTCAGAATTATTTTGATATTTCCAACATGCTCATTAGTTTCAGTGGAGAAGATCTTTGTATGCATTTCCCATAAGGTTCTATAATAAACTGAGTTATCAGCTGGCAGCCATCTCGGATAAGAACGAACATAAAAGTCACACACTTTGAAGGAAACCACCAAGGGCTATTGTAACAAAGTTTGATTCCGATTGATCAGTTATTTCGGAGATCTTTGAATGCATTTCCAAAAGAGTTATATGCTAAAATATGTTTTCTGCTGGCGGCCATCTTAGATGAGGCATGCAAATGAAAATAAAAAAAAACTTTGAAGGGGATAAATTGGCTCAGCGGTTTCAAAGGTGAAGATTTTTTAATCAAAAGGTAACGACGGACAGACGGACACCAGTCACGGGAAAAGGTCATCCTGGCTAAATTTTTTATATCCAATGTGATGTGATTTTCTGATGTCCAATGTATCTATGTAAACACTGTATTTATGATTTGCAAAAGGTACAGTCAGAAAACACTAAAATAAAACATGGGATTTTTTTGTATTTGTATAATAATATGGAACCATTATCAAAATAATATTCGTCGCTTGGAAGATATATTTTGGAGTGGCGATTTTACTTTATCCTTTAGTCACATCACTCATTAAACATCCCACAACTCATAACCTGATAACATCACTCATAACGATTCACAAAATCTATAATCTCATATAAAATGTTATCTTTTTTAGTGTCAAAGGAACATATCAAGGCAAAAGTGTAAATATTACAATCGGACGTATAACAATATATGTATAAAATATTGCTGATTTTGAGAAAAAGACAAATTTCGGACGGTTTGTCAAAAATTTGACAGGTTCGGCCCTACAAAAACAGTAATTCAGCAAATAATACGTTACCGTTCAATGAGATTTTTGTATGTATTTCATTCTTGACTTAATAGCGATCGAACTACATTCTCCGATTTTTAAAAACAAAAATACTTTACGAGTAATATGATGATAAATGTTGGTACTTACATTTCGAAGCGGTGACCTCGATAATATCACTCATAACAGGATATTATCATCACGATTTTTCTTTCATAACAAAATGTTATGAGTTGTGAGATTGGTGCCCGTGTACTGGCTACTGATTTTGTTGATTCCATTCTCGCAAAATGTTTTTCGATCTAGTCATCGTCTTTTTCGCGGCAAAATTGTCAGGAGACATTTCATTTTAAAGAAGAAAGCTAAAAAGATTGTATAACATATGTTTTGGTTTAATATGAATTTTGGATCATATATATCATGATAAGGAGGGATATTTACCCCAAAAGACAAGTCTTGGGTCTGAATTTCCCTTGTCTTTGCTAAAGATACAAGTTGGGTTGTTAAGTTTCCCGAGCATTTAAGGCGAGAAAATTTAGACTCAAAACTTTTATATTTTATTTTTTTTACGAAAGGATATGGAGTAAATGAACATGAGACCATAACACATATGTTAACTCCAACTGCAATAATTTGAATGAGCTGTATGGCCATTTCGGAAATTTATTCCTCATCAGCAGCACTAGAACCCAAACAAAGGAAATCCATAAGTTCAAAAAATGTTTAAAATGCATAAAACCAAACGAAATCCGAATAATCAGTAAAATCAAATTTAGCTAAGGACAAAACTACGATGGAGGGAGTTAATCCTTCGGTTTTAGAATTACATAAATTTAGATAATAGTAAATGAACAAAGTGTACACATGAGATATTATCTCATATACAAGTACACCATATCTAAGAAAAATAAAGAGCATACATCTCTACCACGGGGAATTGTTTTACCAACTCCACACTGCATTAAAAACAAACTCCTTTATTGAATATTTTTATGTTTGGCAAATACCTTGACGTTCATAATATTAATTACACCGAATGCTCTTATTGTAATTATTAAATTCTTTGACAATTTCAAATCAGTGCCCAATTTCTTTTTTTCATTAGTATACTTATCTGACGGGTGCCATGCGTGGAGCGGATCATTCTTACCCTTCCAGAACACCTGATGTTACTCCCAGTTTTCGGTTTGATTTTACACAGTCAGTGCTTTAGTCTTTTGTGTTGTCTTGTTCATAACAGTTAGTCTTTTGTGTTGTCTTGTTTATAACACTGTTATCTTTTATTTTTGCCTTCGTAGGGAATGTTTGCGATACAAATTTGTCCTTGTCAAATAATCCTACTGAATAAATATATACAGATTACTTTTTCAAATGTTTACCTTGCTTTTGTTTGAGGGTTAGAAAGGTAACACGTATAATTGATTTTAATTGGTTTGTCTAAGGGTTAGAAAGTGACATTACATTGTAACCAATCAGTCGCCAAACAGATCTTTTAACACTGTTTATTTTAGTATGCTGTGTGAGGGGTGCCATGAATGGAGCAGGTCATGGGAATCCCGATCGTCTGTTGAAAAACGCGGCCTCTGCATTCGACAAAACCATTGTTTACCAAAAATTTCAATATATTGATAATGTCATTCTCAGTGTACTTCTCATGTGACTCAGTGTGGTTCTTTACAAAATATGTTTTGTCTTTCCCTACTTCTAAATGAGTGTATCTGTCCATTTTTATTGCAAAAATATTGATGAGGGGGGTGACACGGGGGTCTGTTTTCCCAATTCCCAGATTTTTTTTACCTTTTTTCCCATTTTCCAAATTTTTTTTGCCCATTTTTCCCATTTCCCACATTTTTTTAGTTTTTCCCATTTCCCACATTTTTATATTAGTAATAAAGAAGAAAAATCGAAACACCAATGTCATCAATAATTTTATTTGCCTTTTTAAGGCTTATATAAATAGAGAAGGGCTTCATTTACGTGTTCCACAGTTATAGTTTTCTATCATAGTATTGATATCAGCAGGGAACAGTAGAAAGCCACAGATGCAAAACGAAAGCCGTGATTGATATAAAAAGACCTTAAACATCCCTGTCCTGTTCTGATTTACTTTCTTTTTATTTCTATTGCAAAATGCTTAAATCTTGGAAGTATAGATTTGTTTGAAATTCAAGGATCTTTTACATCATTTAAATATTGAACAATGTAATTTTACAGGAATGTATAAAGATTGTTCTAGGTGATATAGAAACTAGAAGCTTAAAGACTGGGTGGGTTCCCTCTCCAGAAAAATGCATCTTTACGATTCCAATAATTTTTTTACTTTCTAATGTAGCTGGATTTGAACATTTTAAGCATCTTTTTAAAGGGCATGCCTTCCACAACTCTTGTTAATTGTAATGGAAGTTCCTCCAGTTATATCAGAGGAGATAATTAAAATATGATTTGTTTCAGTGCATGGTGATCAAAATATGAATTTCCAGTGGGGTCAAATGATAAATTATGTTCAGTACTGGTGACCTTGTTTTTTTT
>MJUU01005013.1:17617-43492 GCA_002080025.1 Modiolus philippinarum
TTCCAAACATTATTCCAGTACAGTTTGGCCATGGTCAAATTTGCTATGAAAGTTCCAAAGCAGACCACAAAAATGTTTCTCCATGGGGTCCAATGTTAAACTATGTTCTGCTTTAGAAGGATCGGAATGAGTAATTTCTGTAAAGGACCTCCCATACAGAATTCCTGTAAAGCTTGGTTGGATTGAATTTATTCCAGTAGTGTTAGAGGAGATGATCAACATGTGAAACATGTGACGAATTAACGAACGGATGACGGACGCAAGTGATGCAAGAGCTCACACTTATCCTATTGGTCAGATGAGCTTACAATAAGTCAAAATGAAATATGACAAATCAAAGATTGCAGTTCCCCCGCTAGCCTTTTTTGGACACCCAGTGTAAAAAATACAGGTGTTTTTGAAACTATATTTCTTTCTGTTGAAACAATCATTGTTACTGTAAAACACCCAAAAAGATATGGTTGCTAGGTATAATTTCAAAATGTAACAGGTTTTTGAGAATTTTAGAAAATTTACCAAAACTAGAACCGACCTTACTTATGAAAATCATCATATTACTGCAAGGAATTGAAAAAAATATGGTTGCTAGGTAGGATTCCAAAAAATAATCGGTCTTTAAGAGTTTCAGAAAATTTACCAAAATTAGAATCAAAGATTTTTCAGCCTGACTATTGAAATTCACCACTATCACTGCAAGGAATTGAACAAAATATGGTTTGCTAGGTGGAATTCCAAAAAGTAACGATCCCAGAGAGTTTCAGGAATTAATCAAAATTAGAATCAAAGATCCTTTTGCAATCGAACTATTGAAAATTATCATCATTACTGTAAGGAATTGAACAAAGATATGGTTGCTAGGTAGAATTACAAAAAAAAATATCAGGTCTATGAGAGTTTCAGGAAATTTACCAAATTAAGAATCAAACAATTTTGCAAATTTGCTTTTCATAACAATCGTTAATACTGTAAGGAATGGTTGCTAGGTAGAATTCCAAAGATAACAGGTCTTTAAGAGTTTCAGGGAATTAACCAAAATTAGACTCAAAGTTTTTGCAGTCTGACTATACAATATGATCATTGATACTACAAGTCACCAAAAAAAGATATGGTTGCTAGGTAAAATTCCAAAAAGTAATGGGGTTTTCATTACATTCTGTTTAGCAGTTTAAAAGGTGTTGTGCTGACAAGCTGTTGCACAAGGATTTTTGCCGAATTTTAGGTTAAAAGGTCCAAACTTCCTACATACCAATTTTTATAAATTTATATTGAGTAGTTTCAGAGAAGTTGCGCTTACAATTTGTCCTATTAGGATTCTTTGCAATTTTGTTGGATTAAGGACAAAAGCTCCTACAACGAAGTACCGGTATGGCTATTTAGCCGTGAATTTTGTTCCTATGTTGGGTCATTTTCAAAATGTGCTCAAACATTGTCAAAAATTGTGTAAGGTGGTCTCTGGTACGTGTCCTTCTTAGGAATAAATTTAATATATGCCTCACTTGTATGTTTTCTTACATATTAGCAGTCGAACATGACTGTAAATAGTCTTTTGTTCCCATTTAAGCCATTTTACAGTGCTTGAGACAATGGTACTATTCGAAGGACACCGAAAACCAAAACCATTTTTGTTGCGTGGCCCTTCCAAATGACAGTTAGTTTAGTCTGGTTCTGGGGTGCTATGCAACGAATTCTGACCAAAACCTACAAAAATTGTCAAAATCTGTAAAGATTGAGAAGAGTGACAAGTTTAGCGACCGAAGTATGAAAATGCATTCGCAAAATTGGTATGCTGAAGGATTTTGTTATGATAGTGAATATAAAAGATGACCCGTTAAAACAGTTTTAGAGAAGAGTTCGTGCAATCGCAAAATTGGTATACTGAAGGAAATAATAATACAGAAAAGCGGTCATATCTCTTTTTACAAATCACAATTTTCTGGTAATTTGCTCGACTACATGTTATGTAGTTGGTACACACTAAGTTTCATTAAATTGGTAATTTCAAAAGTTATGCTGACAAACTTTGTGATGGACAAACGGAACAGTTTTGGAGATTTATTGCATCTGCAAAAAATGGTATGCTGAAGGAAATTAATTTACGGGAAAGTGGCCATATCTCTTTTTATTAACCCATATTTCCTGGTAATATGCAAAACTACATGTAGTGTAGTTGCTACATACCAAGTTTCGTTAAATTCTGCTTGGTAGTTTCAGAGGAATTGTGCTGACAAACTTTGTGACGGACAAACGGACGGCATGACAGAAAGTGGAGGAGACATAATTAAACTTATCGAGCATCATTGTTATTTTGTCCGAAAGCTAAAACCACTTTCAAATCAAGACAAACAAAAGGATACAATGAAAATAAGTCCCATGAGTAAACATCCATTTTGTGTAACTGTTTAGGTTATTGTTTTTTCTGTCACCGTGTCATCAGTTCAATGATAGTAAATAAAACATGATCAAGCAAAATATGAAGGATGCCTTCTTTGTCTTCTAGCAGATGATTCACTAAGATTTATCATGGGGACAATAGACTCATGCCATTTCAAGCGACTTCAGTCAATGCATTTCTTCCTAGTTCTTTCGGTGAGCACTATTTCATTTCTTTCAGTTGAATCTCTCTCTCAGTCATTTCTATAACAAGTGATATCTTTACAGAAACTCTAGGATTTTGCAAAGAATACCATACACTGTACATTGCACAGAGCCCACAGGAACATACGAGTTTATATAACCAATAAGTTTAACCGAGGAGGTCCTTGCTATTGTGATAACAGATCTTGAAAAGACACCACTTTTGATTTTTAACCACTTTTCATTTTTTTTTCATTAGAGTTAAATTTCCCACTTCCCACTTTTTTTTTGTGTTTTCCCAATTCCCTAATTTTTTTCATCATTTTTCCCGTTTCCCAAAATTTTTGACATCTTTTTCCCATTTCCCATAAGCGTGTCACCCCCCTCATTGATGTATCAAATCAGAAATTACTGTTTTCAATTTATTTTCTGATAGGGTATACGTAGTATAAAGAGTAGAAAAATTAAGTTTGTATGCTATGGCAATGGGTGAGACTGTTATAGGATACATGTAGCTGTTCAAAGAGATCTTAAGATTTTTTTTAGAATCCACATCTGATTAACGCCGCTCGTGGAGTAGACTTTATCACAGTAACTTTTCAGACCATCTCTGACTGTGGTCATTTAAGTAGTAAGGAGCGTAGAAAGAAGCTTATTGGTGCATTTTCAAGACCCCGTAATGAATCAGTTCTTATGGAGTTTAGGGACCTAGTAGATGTAAAGGGGCTGATTGTTTTCACCATCCGCTTTGATGCCAAAGGATGCTAAAACAGGGGTGTGATTTTCATTAATTTCCTCCCATGATAGTATAGTGATATTATCAACTGGTTTTCCTGATGACCTATCAGTTCCCATCTCCTTAACCAGACAGTCAAGATAGTGTTTCTTACAAACGAACAGTATGTTGTTATATGCTTTGTCTGCAGGGATAATGACATTATTTTCGTTGAGGTTGACCAGAGTTTTTCTAACGAATACTTGGATTTCTGGATTTCATTGACGCTTGCAAACGTCTAATACGATTCACAATTAAGGACTTAATTGACCTTATCTATTCAGACAGCATCTCGACATCTTCTTTCTTTGCCTACTTCCTCGCGTGAGGATATACAAGCTAGCAAATAAATCTCCAACTTCTAGTGACAAAACACCAATAGTAGAACGCTATTGAAAAAAGGCGATAAGAGTTGAACTTTGGAGTTTTAGCTTGAAAATGACACACTGGAAGTCAAAAGAGGACATTAAAAAATTGACAAGGAAAAAATTTGGCCATCAAATAATATTTTTTCTGACAGAGCTCAACTTTGATCTATCACAGAAATGAATCTATGTTGAGGTGATGTAGCTCAAGTGGTCATTAGTCAAGACATGCAACCGGTTTGAACAAGCAAATGTTATTTTCTAATTGAGCTAGCCGTTTATCTATGAAATGCAAATAAATATTTAGAGCTCAAGCAGATTTTTATCTGTTCCTGGGTCGAAATGCAGTCTATTGCGGCACCACTATGCATTTTTGTAGCCAATTTTTGTAAAACCTTTGACAAATAGCTTTCACTACTGTTACTCTGCATTTCTATTATTTTCAGTTTAATGAAATCTCATACCATTAATTCCACATATTGGTAGCTATTACGCAAATATATTTCTAAATAAAAGTGACAACATAACACCGAAGCATTCTCAGAGGCATAGACCCGTAAGGGAAACTTATTGATCGGACATAAAAAACACGAGCACACATAACCAAAACAAACACAAGAAGACTTTAGGACCGCAGTCATATTTGCAAATTGAACCGGCATTCTATACATACACTTACTACGTAAAATCAGGTTAAACATGAAACAACCCCACCGATTTGGCGTTTACCCCACTAAAGCGTCTGCATGCATAAATAATATAAATTGCGTGTTCAGTGTACAAGCAACTTACAGGTGAAACAAATTGAAACAGGTCAAAGTTAATATCTTGTTTTGTTTGCATATATAATCAAAATCTGAATGTACCGAAAACATGCATAGCTTTGGAGAACTTTTAGTCAGTTACAATCCAAGCAAAAGGATCAGTAAAGTTGACTACAGGGGAACAAGAGTGTAATAACTTTCCTTTTACATTGCAATCTAATAAAGTACGGATACCAATCTACGTTTTCACTATCAAAACGGATTCCACCAGCATAACTGATAACTAAAGTCTACGCCATTCAGTACAAGCGCTGCTGTAAACAATTATATACAATTGCGAAAGGTGATGCTTATTGTGTGATTGTGTAACTGTATCGCAGAATATTTGCGCTTCGTTTGAAACAAGAGTGACTGCCCAGTAGGCAATGATTTCCAACTCGTTGACCACGGCGGCTCAGATATGCGAGTGGCTGTTCTAAGAAAAAGAACGGAGCAATGAAACATTGACAAGTACTCGAAATGAAAGGGATCTTCGAACTTTCAGACCTCTATGCGAGTGGCTGTTCTAAGAAAAAGAACGGAGCAATGAAACATTGACAAGTACTCGAAATGAAAGGGATCTTCGAACTTTCAGACCTCTAGGCTTAATTATCAAAGAGCTATCTTTTCAGTAATGTGTAAGTCACACAGTCCATTTTAATGTTCCTGTACATAACTGATTTCGCAATCGTTTCCTGTTACTTCCCAAAGAACTCCTCGGTTAAAAATTTTCAATATCTATATTATCGTATTTCTTTGTTCGCTATATACCAATTTTCCCTTGATTTTAGCGTGTCACAACGTGTTTTATACTTTCTTATACTTATACTCCATTGTCTTTCTTGAGACTTTATTAGGTCGAAAAATTGGGAAATTTTTATTATACTTTTGGTTCCATATGTCTTTTTATATGTGTATTTTTATTTAATCCAAATTCGGTTATTTACCTGTACATGTACTACCTAGAGTTAAATTTTTCATAGATCATAACCGCCTCGCAACATTTATTTTATTATTACATGTGCGAGTTGTAGAAATGACTCGGCAGAAAATCCGTATTTCTGTAATATTTCGTTTCTTTAAACATTTTTTCCTAAAATATTGATCGAGCTAGTATAAGTTATACAATTTGCGATTATATATTACCAGTAATAAAATGATTCCTATTTAACAGCATCTTGCTTGTAGACTGAGAGCTAGGAATCTAGATAAGTTTTCAGAAGCTCAATCTACAGAATTAATCGGGGCTTTAGGTGGACGATAGAAAAATATACCTTTCCGTAGAAGGGTATAGTCATGTTACAAAAAAACTTGCCAAGATCTACTGTAGACAAACTTTGGTGAAACGCTGTGCTATATATTTTTATTGGAACGGACTTAAAGTTGAATATCCTATCGATGCGCATTTCAAAGCTTTCAATTTGCATTAAAAATTGTTGCCCCGGCATTTCCTCAAACTTTATTTCTCAATTTATATATATAATTGAATTGATATATTGTTCATGTCCGGATAAAGATGTAGCTGAAATATTGCTCACTTGAAGTACAATCAGTCAAGCCATAAATATTGACAGAAGCCAACGCAATCACAATGTTGTTTCTTTTGTTATTCTTGCAAGTGCACATGTAAATGTACATTAAAATGATTGTGTCCTGTATTTCAAATTTTATAACAACAATATTACCCAATTAAAACTTGTAATCGTGATTCTGGGATAATATTAAATAAACCAGGAAATCAATTTAGACAACTGCACGATTTCAATGGAAACAAAAATGAAGTAACAATGTAGAATTTTGACCGATATGTTCTTTAATTACTCTTGCATTAACAAATTAAATTTTCATTCAGAGAATCAACTTTGTCATCTATTGCAGAGAATATAAATTTGCATCACAAATCTGAAAACCTTTCAAAGAGTAAAAGTACCAATAAAGTGCGCATGTACTTGTGGGAAAGGTCATACTGTAGTTAAAAAGTTGAAACCTTCCAACGCACTGTAAATTACTAAAGATGTATATTTAAAGCAGTGGAAAAAGACGTGGCTAAAATGTGGGCCTATAAATGATACTAAGAATGAAAACATTGCTACAGGCTCAGAGACCGAGCCTCTATCGCTCACTTGTCAAAATACTTCTATGCCATGCATGACCAGAAATTGTGTTTTTACCAATGGGTCTTATGTTTAGCTATGTTCTCCATTATAACTCCTGTTTTTTGTCTGATCCTATTGAAATGAGCAATTTTGCTATCTGCACTGAGAGCAATGTTTTTTGTCGAATCGAAATGAAAGGAGCAATATTTGTAAAGTACCTTCCGTACATCATTCCTATAAAGTTTGGTTGAATTTGCTTCAGTGGTGTCAGAGGAGAAAAATGAAAATGTGATTTTCCCATACGGTCCAATTTTAAACTATGTTCTGTGCTGGCGACCATGTTTTCATCGGATCATAACGTAATGAGGAATCCATCTTAAGGACTTTAATACATCATTCCTGTAAAGTTTGGTTGAATTTGCTTCAGCTGTTTCAGAGAAGAAGATGAAAGTGTGATTTTTCCCATAGGCCCAATGTTTAACCAAAGTTTGTGCTGGTGGCCATGTTTTTTTATTGGATCGGAATGAAATGAGCAATCTTTGGTAAAGACCTTGAGTACATCATTCCTATAAAGTTTGGTTGAATTTGCTTCAGTGGTTTCAGAGGAGAAGATGAAAATGTATTTTTTCCATAGGCTCCAATCTTTAACTACGTTCCGTGCTGGTGGCCATGTTTTTTTTTATCGGATCAGAACGGAATGAGCCATCTTTGTTAGGGACCTTCCATGTATCACTCCTGTAAAATTTTGTTGAATTTGCTTTAATGGTTATAGAGGAAAAGATAAAAATGCGATTTTCCCATAGGGTTCAATGTAAAACTATGTTCTATCCTGATGGCCAAGTTTTTTTACCGGATCGGAACGAAATGAGTAGTCTTTGTTAAGGACCTTTAGTACATCATTCCTGTAATGTTCGGTTGAGTTTGCTTCAGTGGTTACAGAGTAGAATTTCCCATAGGGTCCAATTTTAAACTATGTTCCGTACTTGCGGCCATATTTTTGTATCGGATCGGAACAAAATGAGCAATCTTTGTTAAGGACCTTTAGTTCATCATTCCTGTAATGTTGAGTTGAATTTGCTTCAGTGGTTTCAGAGGAGAAGATGAAAATGTGATTTTCCCGTAGGGTCCAATGTTCAGCTCTGTTCAATGCTGGCGGCCATGTGTTTTATTGTATCCAAACGAAATGAGCAAAATTTGTTAAAGACCTTAAGTACATTATTCCTGTAAAGTTTGGTTGAATTTGCTTCAGCCGTTTCAGAGGAGACGATGAAAATGTGATTTTTCCCATAGTGTCTAATATTAAACCAAAGTTCCATACATCATTACTGTAAAGTTTGGTTGAATTGGCTTCAGTGGTTCCAGAGGAGGAGATGAGAATGTAAACGGACGACGGACGCCAAGTGATTTGGATCAGGTGAGCTATAAAAAGCAGTGAGCATTTCTATCAAGAAATACTATAATTCGGAATGTCATCGATAAAAAATCGATGGCAGAAGGAAGAGAAATTCGATAGTTGATGTTTAAAAGCATGTCTATAGTAAACGTGGTAATATTGAGAGAACACTACTAGAGGCTTTCACAAAGGGGCGTCAAAGTTAAATGTATGAAAATTAAATCAAAATTAAGGGAATTTTAAGGTTTATTCTGTCTTTAAATCGAAACAGTGTTTTGTCAACAACATTGTCTCTATCGTTTGGATCATGGAACTACAACAAATCATAGTATAGCATTTGTATGTTTCTACTGAATAAAGATAAATTATATGATATCATGTCAACTTTGCGCTTCATTCCGTTTATTTATTCACTTTGCAACACGCACATATTGCCTTATGTAAAAAGATACGAAAATGAATTTTTCATGTGGAATTACTTTCAAATTCTAAATATGTATAGCTTGAGATTTCCTATCAGAATTTACCTGCACTAGAACAACGGCAATAGAATACCGAAGGAACAAAGGGGTGAAATTCACAAAAATCGAAGTCCAAAGACAAGGGAAAAACGAGAACACAGAAAACAATGACGTTAGACACAAAAACAATGACGTTAGACAGATACAAAGCACAGAATCAGAAATTACAACATTCTCTGTTCAAAAAATCACTGTACAAACTACAAGCTCGTCAGTAACGGATCAACTGTGAAATGTACACTCCATAGGCTGGAGAGGTAGGTATATTGCTGCTAAGAAAGGGAAAGTTCACAATGGGGAAATTAAAATCATCACGCTTGTCATATAGCTTAGATTTCAAACGTCCATCTTCGTCAATATACAATAAAAGATCTAGGTACGAATCTGAAGTGGTGTTTCAGTTGTTTCTTTAATTTCAAGCTCATTTGGATTGATCTGATGTAAATAATTCTTAAATTTAGGATTATTAAGAGAAAGTACATCGTCTATGTAGCGGAAGCTGAAATTAAAGGACTGGGCTAAATTGTTTTGTTTTCTTTGAATAAGCCCTTGTAAAACTTGGCTTCGTACGAGTAAAGGAAAAGGTCAGCTAAAAGCGGCGCACAGTTTGTTCCCATAGGAATCCCTATTGTCTGTTGGAAAACACGACCTCCAAATTCGACAAAAATATTGTCGATCAAAAGTTCCAACATTTTGATTACGTCAGTCTCAATGTACTTCTTATTTGAATCGATGTGGTTCTTAACTAAATATGTCTTGTCTTTCCCTATAACTAAATAGGTGTATCTGCGTTCTCAATTTTTTTTGTGCAGAAACATTGATGTATTAAATCTGCAATTACTGTTTTCAGTTTATTGTGTGGCAGGGTTGTATAAAGTGTAGAAAAGTCAAAAGTTTAAATGCTATGGCAATGGGTAAGACTGGTTGAGGAAAGCTGTTTAAGGAGATCTTTTGAATTATAAAGAATCCACATTTGATTCAAACCGCTTGTGGAGTAAGCTTTATTACAGTACCTGATTTATAGATATTGGAACCAGCTAAAACGATCTGTGTTTTTCTAGCGTAGATGTTGGGAGATGGCCAGACTCTCTAATGTCAAACATTCTTGTAAGTAATTTTTTGATGGAAATGCGCTGCACGCTTTAAGTTTTAACCCTTCTTTAATTTCAACTTTACATTCAAACGACATAAAAATCAAATTATAAATAAAGAGTTGAAGAATAAAACAAATGACCTAAATTTGTTTAAATACATCAGCAAACGAATACTGGAACAAAAAGTCAGAAAGGGGAAATCTAAAATCCTATATGTGTGGACATTCATAATAAACTCAAATTCAGACAATCTTACAAAGATATTCACGAATAAACATTAACACAAGGACGCAAAAAAAAAAAAACAAAAAAAAACAAAACAAAAACTTTGATTTTCAAACTATCTGGTTTTAATGAAATCTGACTTTTCAGTGTTTCTTATTCGTATTATCCACCTACAAAACGTTTAGATCAACAACATCAGGAGAACCGGGTTTTCTTGTGAAATATGTTAACGGAAAAGATGGCGCAGATCTGATATTTCATTCACATTAACCACACCATTTTTAAACAACAAACACACGTGAACAAAAACATAACTTATTTCATAATGTATATACCTTAAACATCAGATATGTACTTATAAAGTAATTGTCAAAAGCATTCTGAACCTCTGTGTTGCCAGACAAACATAAAATGCTTTATGTGCATAATAAGTAATCCTAGTGTATATGACTTCAAAAGGGTTAATGATAATTCGTTTGATAATATCCATAACTAGTGATAAATACATTTTTATCATAAGATTCGGCAAACTTAATAGCATAAAAGGTTCAAAAGTATTGATAGATTTTACTCGACATTTTATTTGTTTCCAGCATTTGAGCTATAGTAAAAGCCTTTGTGGGAGGACCACTTTATTAAAACAAAACTCAGTAGAGTGTAAAGATTAAAGTATAAGTGAGCTAACTGGAATTTTGTCATGCAATACGTGAATATTCAGCAATGCTTTTATTATTTGAAGAAATTCAGTAAAGCATTGTTCCCTTGCTTGGTTCTACAGATTTTTGCAGGGACGTCGTCTTATGTGTGTTAAAAAGTTGAAATTATATCATATTAAGTGTCCATTTTGAAAATATGTAGAAACATGTACTACCTGAAAAGTTTCTTCGACTTTTCTCAAAATAGAGGGACAAGACTCAGTAGAGCAACCAATAAAAAGTAATAATATTTCAGAGAAACATAATGTCACCTGATTCGTCTTAGGTGATGTAATCAGAAATGCAACAAAAGCAATTAGTCTCCTCGTAATATAATAGTGATGTTGGTATACATTTAGGTCAGTTTTATTATAAATTCGCCCGTAATTCATTTTGATAGAATAACTGCTGACAGTACCCATTATTCGTTTCCGTCGACGTAATACCTGTCAATCGCAGTATTAAGTTATTTTTATTTTGCGGATGTAAGAAAATACATTTTACAGTGATTTCCAAAACTGACAGATCCCTTCCAAGATGTATATCTTCTGTCACGGAACATGTCTTTCCGATTTATCACACTTTGACTTTAAACATTCATTTAAGATTTTGTTTCGCAACAAATGGTCATCCTTGAGAATGAATGATCAGCATCTGGATGAAAATATCAAGTTCAATATCGCCTTATCCGTGACTACGATGTTTTAAAATTTTCCTGTACGTGACCAAATACAGTCAAAAACCAATTAGATCCCAAAGTATATTGAATTATGATACACAAGCATTATGTTTACTGGCTATATAGTATCGACCGCAGAAATTATTCAAGATTTTATATGGAATATAGGACATTTTGTTTTTGATACGGACTTTATCACGGCCAGTATCAAGTGAGCCCGCTAGGGCGAGCTTGATGCGTTACGCCGCGATAAAGTCCGTATCAAAAACAAAATATCCTATATTTCTTTTATCGGTAATTCACAAAATGATAAATAGAACGCTACAAGAAATTGAAATAAATTGAAATTTATATTCAATCGCAGCCATTCTATTGTTTATTGCAATAATTTATATGCATTCTACATTCAACGTATTACGCGTATGAACACGACATGCAGTACCAAACATGACGTCAGCATAGCAACCCGCGCGTGACGCCTTCACAGTGACCCGTTATTTTCTATCCCACGGCCTGTTCAGTGATACCGAGAATACCAGGCAATGCAGATCAAAGGAAATTCATACAAATTACCGATAAATACGAATTAGCTTTATAGGCGTAATTGACTGTAGTACCATCTAGGAGTGTGTTTTTTGATACAAAAACGAATGTCTCAGCCCCAATATCTTCCTGGATATGATTTGTATCTTTATATATTGCCATTGATAAATATTCCTACATGTAAATTTGGTTGAAATCCAATAAAGATGTGGGAGAATTAGAGTCCAAAACTTAACTTATCAAATTTCTATGACAGAAAAGGGCTATAGCTCCAACAAAAAATTTCCAATCAATCCGGCCAGACAATATGCGCAAATATATATGAAGGTCAACAAATCTGTAAAGAATGAAAGATCTGGAAGAATTAGCGTCCATAAAGTTAACAAGTCAAGTATGTGTTCGCAGAGCGAAACACATAAGTCTCTCAAACGAACTCCCATATCAGATTTCAGGGCATTTAGAGACCCTTCTTAAAAAAATTGAGCATGGATTCCCCTTATAAATTAGTTTATACATATTGCTGAAATGAAAACATAACATGCAGTAGAAAACACATGTTTTTCTCTCCAAATTATAGGTCTCTGGCTTGGTTTCCATGACAACCAAATGTTCCATTATCCATTACGACCAATTCTATACATTTTTTTTCAAACTTTATTATGGCAGGGGTTCCCCTTAATACCTTATACAAAAAATACCGAAGTTGCATAAAAACAGCAAATCCCGCCCGCCATGCTGCACACGCGTCCCAAGGAGCAACACCCACCAGCAGCACTAAAATCAAATAATATGTAAAGCCACAATCCACTGTCGTATACGTGTGCAAGATTGGACAAAACAAGATGGTGGACAATATTTGTCGAAAACGGGTAGGCATGAAAAAATGTTCATTTCCTTTGTGTATACGCTGTTTTTGGAATGAAATAAATACTCTTGGGATCTTGTTAAGTTTATTGTCTGTTTCTGAAATCGATATTATGTACATTTGAATGTTTATTCTTCGATGAAACACCATGGTATTTCTGCAATTTCCATGGCAACCAAATGATTCACTGTTCATTCACTTAAGACTTCTCTCTTAAACAAAATTGGTCATCGGATTATCCTGAAAATCTTGGTAATGCATACTGCTGCAATCAAAACATAGCAAACAGCATAATACATGCTTTTCTCAAAATTGCTTCTTTTATCAGACAATTCACTTAAAAAAGTTTCTGGAATTGCTTTCATGGCAACCAAATGCTCTTTTATCCATTACACCAAATTTCAGACTCCCTTCCAAAAAATTTGTACAGGGGTTCCCGTTATAATATAAGTTTTACATATTGCTGCAATCATATCATAATCATAAACGTAGCTACTATTTCTCAAAATTTCCATTTTTTTTGGTTCGGTTTCTATGGCAACAGTAATTATTTTGAAATTTCCAATGCTTTGGAATCCTTTCTTACATGACGCAAACCTTTCCTATAAAGTTTCATTGAGCAAGTATTAAACATTTTGAGATACAGTGTCTTATAGCATAAGTAATACATATTGCTGCAATCAAAATATAGTCATCAACATAAATTACTTTTTTCTCAAAATTTTCATTTTTGGTTGGGTTTTCATGGCAACAGTAGTTATTTTGAAATCTTCAATCCTTTCGTACATGGCATACACCTTTCCTATGAAGTTTCATGGGGCTAGTATTAAAGGTTTTCGAGATACAGTGACGAGAATGTAAAAACGCAACAAAAACAACAAGTTCGTTAAAACATCAAAATTTCTAAGACAAAAATTTGCCGATTAATCCGACCAGAGAATATGCACAACTGTGCATGATGGTCATCAATCCTGTAAAGTTTGGTCGATAATAAAGGAGAATAGGCGTCTACAAACTTTTTGACGGACAAACGAAAGGACGGCCTTACAGACGAAAAAGGCAAAAGTAATATGCCCCCTTCATAAGGGGGAGGGGGGCATAAAAGAGATAGAACAATCTCATACAAGTATGTATGGCTAGACACAAGCGTATTCATTGTCGGGAACTATAAATTTGCTATTGTGGGAATAAATGAAGAATAAACAATATCCAATTAATTGACAAACTTGCTGCGCAGTCTTATTATAATTTTTTTTTCAGAACCGCCTATTTTCCTTTTCATTATGGAAAAGTGTGTTTTTTCTTCCGTAGTGCGATAGTTTAGCAGACTAGGCTCCTTGAGCTAGCGGGCAGTTTAGCGGCGAGCACTCCTTGACCCATCTTTCAAAATTACGTTTTGTTCCTCCATTTTTCTTTTCAAGATTGTGGTCATGGAGTTAGTAGTCTACCTGTATGGGTTTTATTCGTATGTTTATTATACTATAGGGAAACGGGACAGAGAAAGGGGAGGTTTGGGTACCCATAAACCGGTTTACCCCTACCGCTGGCTTTTGCTAGTGCCGGTACCAAGTCCGACTGTCCCGAGTTCCTATCGTTGTTTACATTTGTCTTTTGTATTTTTATTGTGGTTTTTTTTTCTTGTGCAGTTCCTATTTACTTTGTGGCATGTGGCTATGTTTTTCGGCCATTGTAGGTGTTTCCTGTTATCTTTTTTATTCTATTTTTTCTTATGTAGTTCATTTACATAGAAGAACTATGGCAAATGGGAATATGTAAACGAATATATGGTTAGTAATGATTGGGCAATATTAGAAGGTGAAGATTGGGTCTTAAGATAAAGGGGATGTTTAGGTACCCATAAACCGGTTTAACCCTACCACTGGCTTTTGCTAGTGCCGGTACCCACCCCGGTTGTCTCGATTTCAAATTGTTGTCTCCGTTTGTCCTTGTCTTATTCGTGTTTTCCTGTGTAGTTCCTCGGCAGATTGTGGCATGTAATTATAATTTTCAGCCATTGTAGGTGTTTCCTGTTATCCGTTTTTTTTTTACATTGGCATCTCAGGCCAACATGTAGTCAAATGTCGGCACAGACAGCGAGTAGGAAAACGAATTCTTCGAAGACATCTCACACCTAATGTAATTTTGAATTCCATTGTTAATTGCATAAAGGGCACAGGCAGCGAGTAGGAAACTGAATTCTTCGAAGACCTCTCACACCTAATGTAATGTATAGAGGGCGTACCGTTTACAATATAAATAAAAAGCTTGTCCGTGTGGACATGACGGGGCGAGATCTAATAGTTAAACATTTCAAAGTCAGTCGGTAGATTTAAATAATTTTATATGTCTTACTATTTCTTATCTATGCGTATATATATTCGATGGAAAATAAAGTCATTAATTTTCGGCCTGGAAATGAAGTATCGAAAAGGCTTGTGAAGCTGTGGGTTCACACTCCAGGAGAAAATTGACTTTTTTCACTCGACTCAAAATCTAATGATCCGCAAGATTTTTGGAAAAAAAATGGGAAAATTGGGGTTGGTTTTGAGAGACAAAAATCTATCCCTATGGAAGTGTTACAGGATGATGGCTCAGTTTGTAGTAATATTGAATCTGTTTAAGACAAGTGGAAGTTGTCGTTTGAGAATCTTTTAAATAGTAATTGTCAGGAGTCAAATAGTGACAATTTAAGTAAAGGAAATAATGTAATATATGATGAGTTTTTAGATAATGATATAGATTTTTCAGAGGTTGTACACGTTTTAGATAATGCTAAAAATGGTAAAGCACCTGGAATTGATTTGATACCTACAGAATTATTGAGAAATAACTCTTTGGCTCATTTATTGCATAAACTTTTTAACTTGAGTTTTAATTTTGGTATTGTTCCTACAGCATGGGGTAAAGGTTTGATATCTCCAATACCAAAATGTTCAACATCTGATCCAAGGGATCCTATGTCATACAGAGGACTTACATTAGCCCCTAGTGCATATAAGCTATATTGTAGTATATTAAATGCAAGATTGGTATTTTGGTTGGAAATTAGTGATAAATTACATGATGAGCAAAATGGGTTTAGGAAGAATAGAGAAGTACTTTAGATCATATTAGTACACTAACTACTATTATAGAAAATAGAAAGTTAAAAAAACTAGTAACGTTTGCAGCATTTATTGATTTTAAAAAGGCTTACGATACGGTAAATAGAAATTTACTTTTTTCAAGATTTAGATCAACTAGGTATAAGTAAAAAATTTTTAGGTGCATTGAAAGGTATATATAAACATGAAGAATGTGCAGTAAAAGTAAATAACTACATGACAGATTGGTTTAATGTAAACTCTGGTCTGAAAGTTTAACATATTTATAAATAGCTTAGTAACAGAGCTAAAAGAATTAGATGTTGGTGCAATTATTGGTGATTGTAAAGTTAGCATATTGTTATATGCAGATGATATTGTTTAATTAGGTGAAAAAGAGAATGACTTGCAGCTAATGTTATATACGTAAAGTAAGTGGTGTGATAAGAAAAGTTTAAAAGTTAATTTACAAAAAACTGTGCATTTCAGAAATCCATCTATATCTCAAACAAATATATTATTTGTATTTAACGTTGAAAATATTGAAGTGGTGTCTAGTTATCAATACTTAGGTCTTTTATTTACTCAATATTTAGATTATAATGAAATGGCTAAAGCAGTGGCAAAATCGGCAAACAGAGCACTAAGTTTGTTATTTGTTAAAAGTAAAGTACATGGTGGTTTCCAGTATTCCACTTTCACTAAGCTTTTTGATACTCTTGTATGGCCAGTTATAAATTATGGTTCTGCAATATAGAATAGTGCAACATATATTAGCAACAAATACTTTTTTATTCAAGATAAAATAAAAAAATCAGATGTTTGTACCTTTTGCCATGACGAGCCAGAGACCATTCAACATTTATTTTGGGGTTGTCATGAGATATCAGAACTATGGGTTGAGTTGAATCGATGGATTTATGAGATGATAAATATTGAAATTCCTTTGAATATAGAAATAGTATTGCTTGGAACATTATCTATTCATGGTTTGAATTTTTGGAAAAATAAGATAATTTTACTTACTAAATTTTATATTTATAAAGCAAAGTTAAACGATGGCAGGGTTAACTTAAATGATTTGAAGAATTTTCTAAAAGAAAACTTAACTTTTGAGAAATATGTTTCCTTTGGACACTTTAACCCAGATGATTATGTGAAATACTGGAGTCCCTGGAGCCAAATTCTAGACCAGTAAAATGGTAATTCGCGTAAACATTCCTTTTGAATATTTATTTTATCTGCCTATCTATACTAGATCATTTTATAAATATAATTTCTGCTGTAGTGGGCTAAAGTAATATATTTTTAAGCATGTTTTTCTTATCATCATCATCTCTCTGTTGTCTTGTTTCTTGGTGTACATGCGTCATTGTATTGTTTATCTACGTGTTGAAAATATGAAGTTATTCATTAAAAAATCAAATATAGCTAAGGATAAAACTACGATGGAGAAAGTTAAACCTTAGTTTCACAATTTACATGAATTTAGATAAAAGTTATAAGCAAAGTTTACACATGAGATTATACAAGTACGCCATATCTAAGAAAAATAAAGAGCATACATCTCAGACACGGGGAATTATTTTACCAACTCAAAACTGCATTAGAAGACAAACTGTTGACGCTTGGCAACGGTATCAACAAAGCCCGAGGACGAAGATTAATAGCGTGCATTTATACCTGTAATCAAGTAAACGATAGTGTCAAAATTAATGTGTTCTTTTTTATTTTGCGTAAAGAAAAGAAAACGAATCTATGGATAAAAACCATAAACACGGTTTAATATTTATTACATGATAGCTAGCTCATGGATCAAGTTCTACAAATTCAGATTCAGATTCAGATTCAGATTCTTTATTTCTTTAAAACCAATTTACATGGTACAAAGAAAGACAATACACATAATAACATACAAATAAACATTGCGCATGACAAGTATAAATAATAAATAAATAGATATAGCTATTATAAAAATACATTGACATTAGGTTTAAATTAACTAGGAGAACGCACATCTGCATTTATATGTTTGATTTTGCAAAGATTTTTCAAAACTTGTAAATTTTTTGACTGAAAAAGTGACTTGAACTTCAAAGTATTAACTCTGCTCAAGTAATATTTTTTCAAAAATAATTTTCTTTGAGCTAGAAAACTTCTACAATTTAATATAAAATGAAATTCATCCCCTAATTCGTTACAGTTACAGTTAATACAAAATCTCTCGGCTCTGTCTGTTCCTTGCCATCTACCTGTTTCTATTGGTAATCTATGATTACCAGTTCTAAATCTACATAGTATAATCCTATCCTTATCTGATAATCAATCAAGATACTTTTCAAATTCTAAATTTTCTTTAATCAATTTGTAACAAATGCCCGTAGATGAGTTTTCTATATCTGACCTCCATGTTTGTTGGAATTGATCGCATAATCTTTGTTTAATACTCTGTTTGAACCATTTTACATCAAAATTACCCTGTTGTTCCCATATATTAGAAAAAACCACAATTGTTTAAAATATTCTTAATATACAATTTCCATTCATTATTATAACTACCACTTATATTCTTAGTATACAAATAATTATAAAAAATATGTGTTAGTTTACAATCTTTACTGTTAACAATATTGGCCCAAAAATTTAACACAGATTGACAAAGGATAAGTACCTAACTCTCCATAAACCATAAAATTCGGAGTTTTATGTTTTAGATTTAACAAAAGTTTGCAGAATTTCAAATGTACTCTTTCGATAATATTAATATTACTAAAACCCCAGATCTCACATCCATATAACAAAATCAGTTTGACAATTTTATCAAACAGATCATACTGACAACTAATTGAATGGTTATGTAATCTTCCTTTTTTTTAGGACTTCATACATTGCTTTGTATGCTTTATTTACAAGTTGTTTTTTGCAAGTGCAAAGCTACCAGTTCTAGAAAAACAAATGCCAAGATATTGCATATCTTTGACAATTTCTAGAATTATTCCGTTATATTTAAATTCAAAATTAATGTTTGGCATTCTGCCATTACCAAAAATAACAATTTTGGTCTTATTTTCGTTAACTTTTAATTTCCACATATTACAATATTCGGAAAATACGTTTAACTGCAACTGAAGATCTTCTTCAGTCTCAGAAAATAAAACAGTATCATCCGCGTAGAGTAAAATGTAGAGCTTAAAATAAGCATTAATCTGTGCTTCAATTTCATTTGAAAGGGTATCTAAACCTTGGATACCTTTCGTGTTAAAAATGATTCCAAGTCATTCAAATATAGGGCAAAAAGAAATGGAGATAAATTTTCCCCTTGTCTCACTCCTATATTACAAGGAAAATAGTAAGTTTTTTCTCCTTTATATGAAATACGAGATTTTATTCCGCTATACATATTAAATATAACTGAATACATTTTCCCGTCAATATCATTTAGCAATAATTTTTGCCATAACCATTTCTCCACACAGTGTCAAAGGCTTTTGCAAAATCAATAAAGGCGCAAAATAGTTTTTTCTTTTTATTTTTCATAATATTTATTAAAGAATGTAACACAAACAGATTATCTATGGTTGAATAACCTTTTCTAAATCCCCCTTGATTTTCACATATCACGCTATACTCATCTGAAAAATTATTCAGTCTATTATTTAAAATAGAGGTGAAAAGTTTACCAAAACAGCTGATCAACGTTATAGGTCTATAATTTTTCGGATCTTGTTTATCCCCTTTGTTTTTGTATATTGGAATAATATCCCCCTTAACCACTGTTCAGGTATAATACCTGTATCAAAAATCAAATTGAAAAGCTTCACATATAGTTCTGATAAAACAGTAAATGAGTTTTTCAAATATTCATTTATAATTTTATCATCACCAGAAGACTTGTTATTTTTCATCTTTTTTATTGCCTTCTCAATTTCTTCGCTGGTTATTTCAGCATTGACAATATTGTTTAAGGTGTCTCAGTGGTATTATTCCGCCATTTTTGTCTAATTCTTGTTCATTTAGGTTCTATTCATTGAGAAATTTTACAAAATAGTTATTTAAAATGTATAGAAAGTTCCAAAGTATTTAAATTTTTTATTCCTTATCACTTTTACAACATTTTCGTTACAAAAACGTAAACTAAAGCACATGAGCTTTAAATCTGTTGCTTGTTTTACTGAACACAGAAATTTTGCAAGGGAGATTATTTCATAAAAGAATTTAACATAGATATCACTAGAGAAATTAACATTTTGCAATTTATCTCTTTTATTTCATCGGTGACCCCTGATTTTTATTTTGCATATGTACACTATATAATGATTTCAAAACACATGCAAAGTACGAACAAAATCTATAATAGACTTTTCAAGTTATCCTGTCAAATAATCATTTTCCCTATCATTTCTATATATAAAATCCTGAAATTTTCAATTTCAGTTTTTGCGCTTAAATGCACGGTGACCCCCAAATTTTATTTTACATTTTGAACAATAATACAATAATGTTCCCACAAAGAAAATTTCACAAAATTCTATAATAGGAAATTAATACCCTGCAGACACCTTAAATGCGTCACATTATTACCAACAACTTGTTCCTCACTTTCATCTACCTTATTCTCGTTTAAGTCTTTTAAAAAATCGTGTAAAACAGATATTGGAATATTTATGGACTTTTTTGTTTTTTTGTACTATTAATAATTTTCCAATATTCTTTTGGATTTGTTGATTTTAAATTTTGAATCTTACTACGGATTTT
This sequence comes from Modiolus philippinarum, assembly GCA_002080025.1. Lineage (NCBI taxonomy): Eukaryota > Metazoa > Mollusca > Bivalvia > Mytilida > Modiolidae > Modiolus > Modiolus philippinarum. The sequence goes on from MJUU01005013.1 coordinate 38,084, forward strand.
TTCTGTGCTTGCGAATACTGTTATCCATAGTTCTCTTATACATTTTCTCCAGTCTTTTTGTTTCATTGTGTTACTGTGGAGAGAAATTTCGTTTCTTCTTTCTCTTCGATTTCTTATATTGTTTCCTAGCAGATTTGCAGTTCTCATCAAACCAAGGTTTAGATTCACGACTATTTTTGTTTATGTATGATCGTTTTGTAAATGTACCAAATGTGTTTCTAGACGAATTAATTAGTATATCACATATATTGTGCACGAGATCGTTTATTGTGGATTGACTCAAGTTGTCTGCATCGATATTTTCCAATGTAGATAAAATATTTTCAACTCGTTGCACATCAATATTTTCAACAAAATACTGCTGTTTTTCGTTTTCCCACGGTTTAATAGCTTCTTCTGTAGTATTATGAATAACTGTGAAGGAGTTTACGGGTTTAACTGAGCATGCCAAAGAAAAAGACAATGGAGAATGTACATCAGAAAAAAGTTTCGAAGTGTCTAGAACCATAAAGTCAAGAACAATAGGTAGAAAATTCTGAGTTCCAATTACATAATCTACTACACTAGAATTTTTACAAGTGAAATGACCAATATCTTTATCACGTCTTCACGGATTTGACTCAACCCCGGATTGACTCACTGATAGTGTGACGGGTGCCGCTAGCGGAGCAGGACATGCTTACCCTTCCGGAGCACCTGATGTCACTCTCGGTTTTAATGGGAGTTCACACTATTAGTGGTTTTAGTTTTTTGTGTTGTCTTGTATATCATACTGTAAGATTTTAGTTTTGTCTTCGTTATTATGTTCGTGCTACTGATTTGTCCTGGTTAATGTTTGAATACTTAAATGCCTTACAACAGATTTTCAAATTTTTACCTTGGTACTGTTTGAGGGTTAGAGAAGTAACACGTACCATGGATTTTTATTGGTTTTGTCTAAGGGTTAGAAAATGGCAATTCCAATCAGCCTTATATCAGTACTTTCAAAACAATATATACCTCACTGATAGTGTGACGGGTGTCGCTAGTGGAGCAGGACATGCTTACCCTTCCGGAGCACCTGATGCCACTCCCGGTTTTCATGGGAGTTCACACTATGAGTGCCTTAGTTCTAAATGTTATATTTTTATTTCCGTGCATTGTAGCTGTCTCACGTCCTTGTTTTGTCTTTGATTTTATCTGTTACCGTTTCTGCCATGTCTTTGGACTTTGAGTTTTGTAGTCATCGCATCCCTTGTTCCTTCGGTATTCTACTGCCGTTGTGTCCTACTCTACCATTACAAATTAACATGTTATTGTATTTACAAAAGTGTAACAATGTGTTACCAAAATTATTCTTTCTTTTATCCATACTTTTTCTATGTGCACATATATTATAATTTGTTAGACTATCAATCACTACTTCAGTTTCATCAATCATCCTTGTAAAATCATCAGCAATAATTTCGGTAAAATCATCATCTTCAGCAACTCTTGAGTTAAAATCACCAAAAAGACATATGTAATCATGATCTGAGCTAAATCTTAGCATTTCATTTTCAATTTCATTAAAAGGATCACCAATACAATAAGTAGAATTCTCTGGTAGGATATAAACAATTCCAAAAATGACGTTTTTATTATGGCTAAATAACTGTTTATCAGCTTTGAACCAGAAAATATATTTGGATTCAGACTCAATAATTTTTATATGATCTGACAATTCATTTTTATAAGCAAGAGTTATCCCCCTGATTTCACTTTTGAAAATTTAGTTCTATTTTCATTTCAATATTATACCCAGGAATAGAAATGTCATCAACATCACCAGTTTTTGTTTCAACAAAACCCAAGATATGGTATTCATTTATAAGATCAACAAACTCAGGATATTGTAACCGCCTGGTTATCAATGATAAAAATTTAATAAATTTTTTGTCACTATCAATAGACTTAAATACAGAGTTTTTATTAGTTGAGTTTAAAATACAGTTATTCTGTTCCCCACGGTAGTCCTAACTGTAGTCGGGCGTTAAATCCCTGTCAGGAGTTGAGCTCACCCTGAAACGTTTACGGCTTGGCCTTGTCATCGTTTGACGAGGGTCTTCATCGGATTGTTCATTAGTCGTCGCTTCGTATGTATCTGGATCAATAAGTTCATTGTTCACATATAATCTGTCTCTAACAAGAACGACTTTTGACTTACGTCGTCTTTCTTCTTTCAATATCGGGTATAATCGTCTACGCCGCTGTTCAATTTCTGCGGGGAATTGTTCATTGACACTTTACGACGTTCCTCTCAAGTTTCGCGCAGCACGTTTTACCATCTCCAATTCTGAATAATATATTTATCAATTATTAGTATTTTTGTTCGCGAGACAAGGATTATCAGGTCCATATCAGATGAGCCCGTAGGGCGAATCTGATATGGACCTGATAATCCTTGTCGAGCGAACAAAAATACTAATAATTTTTTTATCGGTAATTCCATAATGGAATACAAACTAAATTACTCGTTTGTTAAGTTATTTTTCTTTTTTACGTTTTGTCTTGCAACAACTTTCGTTTAATAGTGAAAAACTATGCACTATTTTTTTGTCGAATTTTTATGCATGACGCGGTCACTAACGTGACGTCGTCACTTACATGACGTCACTCCATTCATTCAAATGCATCATGACGGTTACGCTAAGGAACGAAGGAAGGGACGTCTTTTGGAAGTAATGAAAATGTCACATTGAAACAAAATTCAGGATCATATTATATTGTGATAAGGTAGGTTGAAACTGTGATAAATGTCTTGATGTTTTGGGGATAGTCAAAAGGAAATTGTTCATATCTCAATGACAATGTCCTCAATGGAACTGTCAAGGTGTCATGCCTCATGGCGTCAATCATTTAGTTGTCATAATGTTACTCTTGTTCTGAAGAGATCCCCCACTCCCTGTCACACCCATCAACCGCCAATAGTGCTCTGTCCCTGTGCCCTATTTCCCTTTTGAGATCCCGTCCAGAATTGAAGTTTGCTCCCTCCCCCTTCTGACGTTCTGTCTCAGTTCTCCGTCGCCTAGTTTTTCTCCTGTTTTTACCAAATTTCAATAACCCCCCCGTCTCGTTGCAATGATTTACTAGTAATATGGACAAACTCGCCAATCCGAGATTTGGTGGAAGTATTTACAGTGCCATGGTGCCGGAGGTTGTTTTTGTTGTTGTTGTTGTTGGGGGGGATAAGGGACTGCCATTATTTAGGAAAATCGTTTTTATTCCAGGAAGAACTTTTTCAGATACTCTCCGGATACTGTGTATGCGTTGCATTTTAATAGTAATTGTAACACTGCTTAGTGTCTGGGTAGATCTGATTTAGCACAACATTTTATCTCATCATATCATGTTTATTTATTTTTTTTTTGTTGATTGTTGCCTGTTGGTGTTTGTTTATCAAGATTTTTCTCTAATTTTTTCTTTTTTGCATGAAAATTTGTTTTTATGTTAAAGATCATTGACATTTATTTGTTGTACGTTTATGTTTAGCTGCGGAACCGTAGCTCTTATGGTCCTTGTGCTGATTTTTTTATAGTTGCGGACCTATAGAGCTACGGTTCCGCAGCTAGTTCCGCAACTATCAAAAAATCAGCACAAGGACCATAAGAGCTACGGTTCCGCAGCTAGTTTATGTTATGCTTTAATAACTTTCACTATTGAGCTAGTTTTTTTCCACATCATTCACGTGCTTTTTAGCTCTTTGACCACTGAAGCGCGATTGGCCAAAAAATAAAAATATATCCTTCCGCAACATGTTCGCGCATGCCAAATGACCAACAGCTGATAATTTCTAGTATCACTTGTTGCTGGTCGTCTTGCCTTTGATACAAGCTTTAAGGAGTAGTAGAGATCAAAGTAAACTCTCCCAAATTACCGATAAATGAATCTAGCAATGATCGGTCTTGTTTTATTTTGTGATCTTCTTCCAAAACGGTGTACATTTCCTAGTTCGACGTGTTTTTCAATGTTCATTTCATTATAAAGGAAACGTCTAAGCTTATTTTCAACATCTTCATCGTTTTGTTCAAGTTATATTTCATGGATCTGCATTGCATATCCACCATTCTCTCTCTCATATGTTCATTCTCTTGTTCTAGTTTATGTAGACTGTCAGTAATAGCATCGTCAATTTTAACAGATTTAAGTGTTTCAATGTCTTTCTCTATATTGATAATAGTGTTGCACGCAGCTCTATATAATATGAATGATAATGTGTTGGTAAGGTGAGCTGCAAAGGTAGAATATGTGATTCCGAGTGCCAACAGTGATGAAAATCATCTTTTTAAACCTGTTAACATCGGAAAATCCAGCAAGGTCTACGGCTGGATTTGAACCCCTGCTTTGTTGTCATCTATGGCAACACCGCCTGCACTATGTCCAGCGCCCTAGACCACTAGACCACCTAGGCTATATAAAATATAGCTTTCGGTAACCTAGTTATTCCTCCTCGTAGGAAATCTAGAGTTGAAACATAGTACACGATGAACATTTGATGGGTAGGAAATAGACCTTTGCAGCTCACCTTACCAACACATTATCATTCTTTCTCTATATTGACGGTTTTCAGCTTTACTTCCTCAATAAGATTACTGGTTCCTTGCGATTTGCTTCCAATTCTGAAACTCTGGATTTAACGTTAAACGTGTCTTTTTCAACCGTTATTACTCTCGAAGTAAGTGAAGTAAGCTTGTCATTCATTTGAGTCAAAGTCGATGTATTCTTGCTTGTGTTTTTCTCTATACCAGACAGTCTTGTATCCATACGATTAAGTAATGTAAAAACGCTATTCATGAGTGCTGCCATATCAGATTAATCACCATACAGAACATTTCTGCTTTCAATCAATATTTCAGCTGTGGACTTTTCGGACCTAGTTTTCTTATCTTTTCTATCCATATCGTATTATCATAGGTGCTCCTCAGGACCCTCAATTCAAAATAGTAAGGGTATAGTATAATGCGAATTCTGATCGGACTGGGCAAAGGCCTCGACAGATATAGTTACAGAGTGACATGATCCTCTAGAAAAGGAGTAAGTGGCTCTCCAAAGTCCCAATACCCATAATAAAAGCTAACATACTGCTACTGAATCAATCAAATAGTCCGTTATTATAAATCCAATGTAAACAACATATCCGAGGAAAAAATACGTGTGTCCATATTTCTTGTCATGCGCACAAGAATTTGGTATATTGGTGGCACATTGAAGCGGTAGAAAATGATAATTTTGTAAGCGGTAGAAAATGATAATTTTTGTAAGCAGTAACCTCGGTATTTAGTTATTTGTTACCACTGGGTCGATGCCACTGCTGGTGGACTGTTAGTCCCCGAGGGTATTCACCAGCCCAGTAGTCAGTACTTCGGTGCTGACCCGAAAGCCGATTATTTT